>QNTS01000208.1:860178-1070832 GCA_003317085.1 Hucho hucho
TGACCAAATACTTATTTTCCACCATAATTTGCAAATAAATAAATAAAAAATCCTACAATGTGATTTTCTGGATTTCTTTTTCTCATTTCGTCTGTCATAGTTGAAGTGTACCTATGATGAAAATTACAGGCCTCTCTCATCTTTTTAAGTTGGAGAACTTGCACAATTGGTGGCTGACTAAATACTTTTTTGCCCCACCGTACTTCTGGTATACCAAAATGCAATGAAACTGTCGGTGTCATTGAGGCGTAAGAAAGAACCTTGCCATTTGTAAGTGCAGAGTAATGCACAGCGCATCAGACAAACAGAGAAATCAGAAATCAGGGAGGGATACACAAAGGTCAGCATCTGACAGCAGTGAGATACATGGAGCCCTGAGGACTACTTCTTCAGACCAGTGAGAGACGGCGATACAGATTCATCCCCCTCTCTCCGCTGTCTCTCTCGGACACTTTAAAGTTTAACTTAGATTAGCATTCTAAGGTAATACTCTAGTAGTCTAATGTCTGCCAAACAAAACAAAACAGTAGCACAATCCTTGGTATTGTTGAACAGATCCTGTATAGACTGGAACCATTATAGAAACATGTCTCTCTCATTCACACTATATCTGCCTGTGTCTCCATGATCCTGAGGGGGGAGCACAAGAGACACAGAGCCTGTCTGTCTGATCACTTTACATGCAGTGTATGGTCACAGAAACGATGCAGTCAAATGCTCATAACCAGCCCAGCTACATGCTGCTGTACTCTACATGAAAATGACATTTAAAACTGACATAGACATGACATTTAAAAGATAATTGGAAGAGCAGGAGGAGAACTAATCTTACCTGCTTCTACAAACATTACATTTCTTCAAGTAAGTGGACTCTACATTGTTTTACACAATCTCTATCGGGGTAGATGAGGAGCCATTGACTTTGTGCTATGCTCTGTCAGACTGTGCTTTACATCTTTCAGCTATAATACATATCTCTCCATTTAAAAATTTAGACAGAAGGGACAGTGCCACATTTATTTCCCAAGAAGCTGTACAGTCGTGGCCAAAGGTTTTGAGAATGACACAAATATGAATTTCCACAAGGTTTGCTGCGTCAGTGTCTTTAGACATTTTTGTCAGATGTTACTATGGAATACTGACGTATAATTACAAGCACTTCATAAGTGTCAAAGGCTTTTATTGACAATTACATGAAGTTGATGCAAAGAGTCAATATTTGCAGTGTTGACCCTTCTTTTTCAAGACCTCTGCAATCCGCCCTGGCATGCTGTCAATTAACTTCTGTGCCACATTCTGACTGATGGCAGCCCATTCTTGCATAATCAATGCTTGGAGTTTGTCAGAATTAGTGGGTTTTTGTTTGTCCACCCGCCTCTTGAGGACTGACCACAAGTTCTCAATGTGATTAAGGTCTGGGGAGTTTCCTGGCCATGGACCCAATATATCGATGTTTTGTTCCCCGAGCCACTTAGTTATCACTTTTGCCTCATGGCAAGGTTCTCCATCATGCTGGAAAAGGCATTGTTCGTCACCAAACTGTTCCTGGATGGTTGGGAGAAGTTGCTCTCGGAGGATGTGTTGGTACCATTCTTTATTCATGGCTGTGTTCTTAGGCAGAACTGTGAGTGAGCCCACTTCCTTAGCTGAGAAGCAACCCCACACATGAATGGTCTCAGGATGCTTTACTGTTGGCATGATACAGGACTGATGGTAGCGCTCACCTTGTCTTCTCCGGACAAGCTTTTTTCCGGATGCCCCAAACAATCGGAAAGGGGATTCATAAGAGAAAATGACTCTACCCCAGTCCTCAGCAGTCCAATCCCTGTACGTTTTGCAAAATATCAGTCTGTCCCTGATGTTTTTCCTGGAGAGAAGTGGCTTCTTTGCTGCCCTTCTTGACACCAGGCCATCCTCCAAAAGTCTTTGCCTCACTGTGCGTGCAGATGCACTCACACCTGCATGCTGACATTCCTGAGCAAGCTCTGTACTGGTGGTGCCTCGATCCCGCAGCTGAATCAACTTTAGGAGACGTCCTGGCGCTTGCTGGACTTTCTTGGGCACCCTGAAGCCTTCTTCACAACAATTGAACCGCTCTCCTTGAAGTTCTTGATGATCCGATAAATGGTTGATTTAGGTGCAATCTTACTGGCGGCAATATCCTTGCCTGTGAAGCCCTTTTTGTGTAAAGCAATGATGACGGCATGTGTTTCCTTGCAGGAAAACACGGTTGACAGAGGAAAAACAATGATTCCAAGCACCACCCTCCTTTTGAAGCTTCAATCAGCATGACAGAGTGATCTCCAGCCTTGTCCTCGTCAACACTCACACCTGTGTTAACGAGAGAATCACTGACATGATGTCAGCTGGTCCTTTTGTGGCAGGGCTGAAATGCGGTGGAAATGTTTTTGGGGGATCCAGTTCATTTGCATGGCAAAGAGGGACTTTGCAATTAATTGCAATTCATCTGATCACTCTTCATGACATTCTGGAGTATATGCAAATTGCCATCATACAAACTGAGGCAGCAGACTTTGTGAAAATTTATATTTGTGTCATTCTCAAAACTTTTGGCCACGACTGTATTACACATTTATTACAGAAGACATAATGTGTAACAACCTGTCAACCCCTACTCCAACCGATATCATCACACAAACTTGGACACACACACAAACCTCTACACTAAGTAATCAATAAGGAGAGTATTGACAGTGTTTCCCAGTCAGGGATTAAATTGTATATTCAAAGGTCACATGCTTCATTGTAGTCAGCAGAATGAAACTGCATTTCAGCTGCATACAATTGTCAACAACATACATCTCTGTTCTCAGTGGTTCTCAAGGCTGTGTGTGTGTGTCTGTGTGGGTGGGTAGGTGCATTCATGTGTATGTCTCTGTGTGTGTTTGTGGTTCATTCAACATGGAGACTCTTCCACTAGTCAAAACCGTTTTCCCTCATGCTCTAGTTTGAGCTGGAGGCAGCTGCGAGAGTGATTTCCTGAATAACTTTTCAGTCACAGACACTGAGGGGAGTGTTTCCTCCCACAGACACAAACGTGCTTCTCTCTCCGAAGTCCTAGTGTTCCCTGTGTTGTCTCCGTCTTCATCACATAACAGAACTACTGGCACAGATATCCGAGGTTGTGTACAAAATGTCACCCTATTCCATATATAGTGTACTACTTTCGATCAGATTCCTGGTCAGAAGTAGTGCACTAATGGGGGAACAGGGTGCCATTTGGGTCCCTTTCCCTTCTGTTGTGTTTCTGTCTCGATTATATTGCAGCACTACTGGCACAGATGTTTACATCCCTTGATTGCAGGGAAATAGAGTTCTGTGTGTGGTAGGGTGGAGAATCTCTCTGTCCATCTTGCCAGACGTAGACACATTCCATGGTTTTCCCATCCATCTTGAAATCTTTGTTTCTCAATTTGGCATGTTTCACAGTTGCAGTGATGCAGTGTTCCATAATGATTGGTATGAAACCAGTTACAGTTCTGGAACTGATTTATACATTCCCTTTGTAATAGATGGTTCTTAGGTGTGCCAGTCTGCCTGTCCGCCTGCCTACTTGCCCGCCGGCATTCTCTCTCTCTCTCTCTCTCTCTCTCTCTCGTTTTTGACTGCAGGTGCTAATGTGAAATGAGATGTTATCGACCAATACAATGTTGGTAATGAAGTGGCTCGGAACAGCTTGCTGACAGGGAACGTGTCGGCTCTGACATTTGTGTGGTTTACCCCTCTGGCAGAGACAGACAGACAGACATGGAATGGGGACTGTTTAGAGGCTCCCTCAGGTGCCTCGATCTCCGCAGCTCCCCTGTCACATTAACCACTGCACTCAACCGCATTGGCCAAGTCTGAAATTCTAACCTATTCCGTATGTAGTACACTACTTTTGACCAGCTTGCACCCCATTCCCTCAATAGTGCATGTCACCCTATTCCCTATATACGGTAGTGCATTACTTTTGACCAGAGCCAGGGTTACGGTAGTGCGCTATATAGGGAATAGGGTGCCATTTCAGATGTAACCCTTAGAAGCATTTTTCTCCAGCATGTACATTGAACATGAGACAAATAGTGAGAAGACAGACCACTTAGTTTCCATGGTTTATTGTAACAGGCTGAATATAGTGCTGTAGAACAGGTATTGTTAGAAGGACATTTGGGTTTTACTGCAGTATCTATTTCAATAAAATACACATGGAGGAAATGCAGAAATCATGACTGTGGTGGTAGCTAATGATATACAGTGCCTTCAGAAAGTACTCACACCCCTTGAATTTTTCCACATTTTGTTGTTTTACAGCCTGAGTTTAAAAAACTTTAAATTGAGATTTTGTGTCACTGGTCTACATACAATAGCCCGTAATGTCAACGTGGAACTATGTTTTTATAAATGTCTATAAATACATAAAAAATATAAAGTAATGCCTTGAGTCAATAAGTATTCAACCCCTTTGTTATGGCAAGCTTAAATAAGTTCAACAGTAAAAATGTGCTTAACAAGTCACATAATAAGTAGCATGGACTCTGTGTGCAATAAAATAGTTTAACATGATTTTTGAATGACTACCTTACCCCACATACAATTATTTGTAAGGTTCCTCAGTCGAGCAGTGAATTTCAAACACAGATTCAATCACAAAGTCCAGGGATGTTTTCCAATGCCTTGCAAATTACTGCACCTATAGATGGGTAAAAAAACAAACAGTTCCTCAGTTGCCGGGGGAGGAAGGAAACAGCTCAGGGATTTCACCATTAGGCCAATGGTGACTTTAAAACAGTTACAGAGTTTAATGGCTGTGATAGGAGAAAACTGAGGATGGATCAACAACATTGTAGTTACTTTACAATACTAAACTAAATGACAGAGTGAAAAGAAGAAAGCCTGTACAGAATACAAATATTCCAAAACATGCATCCTGTTTGCAATAAGGCACTAAAGTAAAACTGCAAAAAATGTGGCAAAGAAATTAACTTTATGTCCTGAATAAAAATATTGTTAAGTTTGGGGCCAATCCAACAGAACACATCAGTGAGTACCTCTCTTCATATTTTCAACCATGGTAGTGGGCTGTTATGGGTATGCTTGTCATCAGCAAGGATGAGCAAGTTTTTTAGGATAAAAAGAAACATAATCGAGCTAAGCACAGGCAAAATCCTGAGGAAATAGAGGAAAACCTGGTTCAGTCAGCTCTGAGAGACTTACCCAGAAACACTCACAGCTGTAATTGCTGCCAAAGGTGATTCTAACATGTATTTACTCAGGGGTGTGCACACTTATGTAAATGAGATATTTATATATTTCCTTTTCAAATATTTGCAAAAATGTCCAAAAACATGGTTTCACTTTGTCATTACGGGGTATTGTGTGTAGATTGGTGAGAGAAAAAATATATTTAATCCATTTAAAATTCAGGCTGTAACACAACTAAATCAGTAATAAGTCAAGGGGTATGAATACGTTCTAAAGGCTAGCTGATATGAGTCGTTCCACGAAATAAGTGCCTTCTGAGTGTCTTTGATATTTTAAGTAGAAATTGTGCACCAATATTGAATTTAAAAACCTGTTATATTAAATTAAGTGCCCTTTAATATAGACCACATGGAGAATTCAATAAATCAGAATTTCAATATGAATAAAGGCTTGCTAAAGTGCCAAAATTCATCCTTTTGACATGTCCCTCCGTGCACCCTATGTGACTTCGAAGATTTTAACCCACTTAACTATAACATTTCTCCCAGTTTTCACCATCCTTGTAAAGCTCTAGTTATTTTGTTGCTTTGGCAAAGTCATTTCTGATTTTTATTTATTTCATGTGATTTATTTAATGCTCTCAGTGCAAGAGGTGTCACTACATTCCCTGGTTCAAATCCAGGCTGTATCACATCCGGCCGTGATTGGGAGTCCCATAGGGCGGTGCACAATTGACCCAGCATTGTCCGAGTTCGGCCGGGGTAGGCCGTCATTGTAAATAAGAATTTGTTCTTAACTGACTTGCCTAGTTAATAAATAAAGGTTAAATTAGTTATTAATTTACGTCTGTCCCTCATTTTAAGGTCAACCCTGTTACGTGAACTGAACTCTCGTTGTAATATGGTGAAACTATTCCTTTTCAAAAAATACATTCAAAAGGAATTGTTAACATCTAATAGTGAAATCATAATGTAAAAGCAGGTGAGCTGGTTCTACTCTATTTGGCCCTTTTCTGGTGTTTTGTGGTGGAAAACTAAGCGTAGAGCATAACACGTCAACCCTGTTACCTGTAGATAGACAAGCTAGAAATGTTTGAACAATAAAACAACAAATTTAAGCCTGCATTCAATTGCCCCTCTCTGCTGCACACAATAAGCTTCCATTCCCCATGCATTTACTGTGCATTCGGAAAGTATTCACAGCTTGACTTTTTCGTCACAGCCTTACTCTAAAATGGATTAAAAAAACAAAAACATCAATCTACACATAATACCACTAATGACAAAGCAAAAACAGATTTTTATAAATTTTTGTAAAAAAAAGTACAAAACGTAAATATTACATTTACATAATTATTCAGACCCTTGACTCAGTAATTTGGTGAAGCACCTTTGGCAGCGATTACAGCTTAGAGTAGTCTTGGGTATGACGCGATAAGCTTGGCACACCTGTATTTGGGGAGTTTCCCCTATTCTTCTCTACAAATCTTCTCAAGCTCAGTCAGGTTGGATGGGGAGCGTTGCTGCACAGCTGTTTTCAGGTTTCTCCAGAGATGTTAGATCGAGTTCAAGTCCGGGCTCTGGCTGGGCCACTCAAGGACATTCAAAGACATGTCCCGAAGCCACTCCTGCGTTGTCTTGGCTGTGTGCTTAGGGCCGTTGTCCTGTTGGAAAGTGAACCTTCGCCCCAGTCTGAGGTCCTGAGCGCTCTGGAGCAGGTTTTCATCAAGGATCTCTCTGCACTTTGCACGGTTTACCTTTCCCTCGATCCTGACTAGTCTCCCAGTCCATGCCACTTAAAAACATCCCCACCATGCTTCACCGTATGGGTGGTGCCAGGTTTCTTCCAGACATGACGCTTGGCATTTATGCCAAAGAGTTAAATCTTGGTTTCATCAGACCAGAGAGTCTTGTTTCTCATGGTCTGAGAGTCCTTTAGGTGCCTTTTGGCAAAATCCAAGCAGGCTGTCATGTGCCTTTTACTGAGCAGTGGCTTCCGTCTGGCTACTGTACCAAAAAGGCCTGGTTGCTGGAGTGCTGCAGAGATGGTTTTCCTTCTGGAAAGTTCTCCCATCTCCACAGAGGAACTCTGGAGCTCTGTAAGAGTGCCCATTGGGTTCTTGATCACCTCCTTGACCAAGGCCTTTCTCCCCCGATTGCTCAGTTTGGCCAGACGGCCAGCTATAGGAAGAGTCTTGGTAGTTCCAAACTTCTTCCATTTAAGAATGATGGAAGGCACTGTGTTCTTGGGAACCTTCAAGGCTGCAGACATTTTTTGGTACCCTTCCCCAGATCTGTGCCTTGACACAATCCTGTCTAGGCGCTCTACGGACAATTCCTTTGAACTCATGGCTTGGTTTTTGCTCTGACATGCACTGTCAACTGTGGGACCTTATAGAGGGGCGGCAGGTAGCCAAGTTGATAGAGCATTGGGCCAGTAACCAAAAGGTTGCTAGATCGAATCCCAGAGCCGACAAGGTAAAAATCTGTTGTTCTGTCCATGAACAAGGCAGTGGCTACACTGTTCCTAGGCCGTCATTGTAAATAAGAATTTATTCTTAATGGACTTACCACAGGTGGACTCCAATCAAGTTGCAAAAACATCTCAAGGATGATCAATGGAAACAGGATGCACCTGAGATAAATTTTGAGTCTCATAGCAAAGGGTCTGAATAATTGTACATAACATGTACATTTTGTTTAACCTTTATTTAACTAGGCAAGTCAGCCACGAACATACAGTGTCTTGCAAAAGTATTCATCCCCCTTGGCGTTTGTCCTATTTTGTTGCATTACAACCTGGAATTTAAATGGATTTTTATTTGGATTTAATGTAATGGACATACACAAAATAGTTGAAATTGGTGAAGTAAGATGAAAAAAAAGAATTGTTTCAAAAGATTCTAAAATATTCTAAATGGAAAAGTGATGTGTGCATATGTATTCACCCACTTTGTAGTGAAGCCCCTAAATAAGATCTTGTGCAACCAATTACCTTCAGTCACATAATTAGTTAAATAAAGTCCACCTGTGTGCAGTCTAAGTGTCACATGATCTGTCACATGATCTCAGTGTATATATACACCTGTTCTAAAAGGCCCCAGAGTCTGCAACACCACCAAGCACGCGGCACCATGAAGACCAAGGAGCTTGCCAAACAGGTTAGGGACAAAGTTATGGAGAAGTACAGATCAGGCTTGGGTTAAAAAAAATATCTGAAACTTTGAACATCCCATGGAACACCATTAAATCCATTATTAAAAAATGGAAAGAATATGGCACCACAACAAACCTTCCAAGAGAGGGCTGCCTACCAAAACTCACGGACCAGGCAAGGAGGGCATTAATCAGAGAGGCAACAAAGAAACCAAAGATAACCCTGAAGGAGCTGCAAAGCTCCACAGCGGAGATTGGAATATCTTTCCATAGGACCACTTTAAGCCGTACACTCCACAGAGCTGGTCTTTATGGAAGAAAGGTCAGAAAAAAAACATTGCCAAAAAAAAAATAACCAAACATGTTTGGTGTTCGCCAAAAGGCAAGTGGAAGACTCCCCAAACATATGGAAGAAGGAACTCTGGTCAGATGAGACTAAAACTGAGCTTTTTGGCCATCAATAAAAACGCCAGGTCTGGCGCAAACCCCACACCTCTCATCCCCTCGAGAACACCATCTCCACAGTGAAGCATGGTGGTGGCAGCATCATGCTGTGGGGACATTTTTCATCAGCAGGGACTGGGAAACTGGTCAGAAATGAAGGAATAATGGATGGCGCGAAATACAGGGAAATTCTTGTGCAAAACCTGTTTCAGTATTCCAGAGATTTGGGACTGGGACGGAGGTTCACCTTCCAGCAGGACAATTACCCTAAGCATACTGCTAAAACAACACTCGAGTGGTCTAAGGGGAAACATTTAAATGTCTTGGAATGGCCTAGTCAAAGCCCAGACCTCAATCCAATCAAGAATCTGTGGTATGACTTAACCTCTACAGGCAGTGGGGCAGTATTCGGAAGTTTGGAGAGTCTGGCGTGCCCAAAGTAAAATGCCTGCCACTCAGGCCCAGACACTAGGATATGCACATTGGATAGAAAACACTCTGAAGTTTCTAAAACCGTTAAAATAATGTCTGTCAGTATAACAGAACTGATATGGCAGGCGAAGATCCGAGGAATTTCTGTATGTGACATGCCCTCATTTCCAATGGCTGTCTATGGGATTTGCTGTAATGTAGGACCATGGTTGCAGTACCTATGGCTTCCACTAGATGTCAGTCTTTACACAAGGTTTCATGCGTTTATCATGAATAACAACCTTACAGAAGAAGAATATGTAAGTGAATGGAGGAAGTGGCTTGTGTGTTTTGAGCGCGAGACCGTGAGCGCGCTCCTCTGGATTTTACTTTTCTATCGTCCAGGTTATTATCCGTGTGAAACATTATAGTTAATATACATAAAAGTGTACCTAAGGATACATTATAAATGATGTTTGATTTGTTTGGGCAAAGTTGATAGGTATAATTTGAACGCTTTCTCTTCCCTGTACAATGGGCGATTGGACGGTGGATTTTCTGAACATAACGCGCCAACCAAACTGAGATTTGTGGATATAAACAATGACTTTTTCCAACAAAAGGAACATGGATTGTCTTGCTTGGACACTTCGAAATGCCCTCAGCAGAGGATCATCAAAGGTAAGCGATTTATTTGAGCTCTTTTATGTATTTTGTGAGACCCGTGATGGTTATGAAATTATGCTAATGCAGAAAATATGTGAGGTGCTGTCCTAAGACAATCAAATGTTGTGCTTTTGCCGTAAAGCCTTTTTGAAATCTCACAATGCTGTGAGATTGCCAAGAGTCTAAGCCTTTGAAGAGTATGCAACATTTGTATATTGATTAATGTTTTATAATTCTACTTTTGGATTTTGAATTTTGCGCCTTACATTTCTTCGGGTAGTGTCGGGATTGGGGCGCTTGCGCTTGATCCTTAAGTAGTTTTAAAGATTGCTGTACACCAGCGGAACCAATCCAACTTGAAGGAGCTGGAGCAGTTTTTCCTTGACGAATGGGCAAAAGTCCCAGTGGCTAGATGTGCCAAGCTTATAGAGACATACCCCAAGAGACTTGCAGCTGTAATTGCTGCAAAAGGTGGCTCTACAAAGTATTGACTTTGGGGGGTGAATAGTTATGCACGCTCAAGTTTTCATATATTTTTTTTCCAAATAAAAAATGCATCTTCAAAGTTGTAGGCATGTTGTGTAAATCAAATGATTTGGTCCTGGTTACAAATGGATTCAATGGGAGTGTGTCAAACAGAGCAATAGGTCATCAGAAACGGAGTCAGTTAAGAACAATTTCTTATTTACAATGACTGCCTAGGAACAGTGGGTTAACTGCCTTGTTCAGGAGTAGAACAACAGATTTTTACCTTGTCAGCTCGGGGATTCGATCTAGCAACCTTTTGGTTACTGGCCCAACGCTCTAACCCCTAGGCTACCTGCCGCCCCAAATAGCATGAATAGCATGCAGTTACTTGCTGTTTAATAACTCATTCTAGCGATGCTCTTCATGAGGTGACGATATTAAAACCAAATAGTTAACATTTATTTAATAATCCATTGGAAACGGCACGTAGTTGTCTATGGTTTTAGTGGAGCTGGGGGTCTCCTTGCCCCCCAGCAGCCAAATTGAACACTGCACCATATTGCGACTTATTAAACACATTATTTCCTCTTGCTTCTAGCTAGAAAGTTTGTATGAACCTTGCTGTTTGCCACACCGACCTCGGCAAAAATGTTGCAAAGTAAGAATTTGATCTCACCCCTGCCATAGTGAGTGGACGTGTCGGGAATAGAGCACTAGCCATTTTTCTGACCAAGCGAAATCATGCAGCAGCATCATTAAATGCATATAAATGTCAGTGCAAAACAGCTAAAACAAATGAAAAGGCAAACAGTTAACTGTCATTTCAGAGTTTGCCGTGAGTGTGTTAGCTTTTGCTAGCTGCACTGTAAAGAACAATAATGTATATTTTACAGTAAGCCAGTAAATTTACATTAACAAATTTACAGTGAAATATTGGCAGCACAGACGCCAGTAAATTACTGTATATTTCATGGAACTTTACTGAAACACAAATGTACAACATATTACTGTAACACATGACTACAGGAGCATGCTGTATTTCTAGAATGTACAGTCCATTACTGGAAGCACAGTGTTTACTAAACTGTTGCAGATTTACAGTGCAGGCAGCTAGTGCCAACAATGGGCATTATTTCTGTTATACTGTAGATATTTCAGTATTTTCAATGCCTATTTTATCATTTGTATTTCACTGGCCTGAAGTACAATTAATATATTTTGTAATAGTTTAATTAGAATACATGTATTTTCTAATAATTACAATAACATGCATGTAGCCCATTTAACTACAACAACATTTTCAGTAACAATAACATTTTTACTTGCTATGACTGTCATATGTTCTTGTCTACCTTAGTTTAAAGCACTGACTGGATAAGAGCGTCTGCTAAATTACCAAACTGTAAAAATGAACGCTTGCAAAGCACATGTCACCCGATGTCACAGGAAGGCCACAAATATTATCAAGGACACAAACCACCCGAGCCACAGCCTGTTCACCACACTATTATCCAGAAGGCGAGCTCAGTTGAGGTGCATTTAAGCTGGGCCCGAGAGACTGAAAAACAGTTTCTAACTCAAGGCCATCAGACTGTTAAATAGCCATCACTAGCCGGCCTCCACCCAGTACCCTGCCATGAACTAATCACTGTCACTAGCCGGCTACCACCCGGTTACTCAAACCCGCACCTTTGAGGCTGGTACGTTATGTACAGTACATAGACATGTAATCACTGGTCACTTTAACAATGGAACACTAGTCACTTTAATAATGTTTACATACAGTTTTACTGTATTCCACTCCAACGTTGCTCATCCTAATATTTATATATTTCTTTATTCCATTATTTTACTTCTAGATTTGTGTGAATTGTTCGATACTACTGCACTGTTGCAGCTAGCAAAACAAGCTACACTCGCAACAACATCTGCTAAATATTTGCATCCCCAAACAAGGCCAAATTTGATCAAAGTGCAAATAATTTGAGGGTTGAGCTCCTTAGAATAAAACCCAGCAGTGTACTTTGCAAGTGTACCTTTTTACATTTACATTTTGACTTACAGTCAGTGCATCAAACTAAGGTTGATATAAAAACACAACACAGTCATATCAAGTTAAAAGGTTATGTAACTGTTACTGAGAAAGTTGTTGTAGTTAAGGATACATTGGTCTTCAAGACATTTTGTATTTGGAACAAGACAAACTATATATCCACTAATTAGTGGATTCTGCTATTTCAGCCACACCCGTTTCTGACAGGTGTATACAATAGAGCGCACAGCCATGCAATCTCCATAAACAAATATTGGCAGTAGAATGGCCTTCCTGAACCTGGTAGGCTAGTTGAGAACAAGTTCTCATTTACAACTGTGACCTGGCCAAGATAAAGCAAAAGCAGTGCGACACAAACAACAACACAGTTACACATGGAATAAACAAACATACAGTCAATAATACAATATAAAAAGTCTATATACAGTGTGTGCACTGTATATAGTGACTTTCAACATTGGACCGTCATAGGAGGCTACCTTTCCAACAATTATTTCATCAAATTCCTGCCCTGCTAGAGCTGCCCCGGTCAACTGTAAGTGCTGTTATTGTGACGTGGAAAGGTCTAGGCGCAACAAGTTCCTGCAGCGATGTTCCAATATCTAGTGGAAAGCCTTCCCAGAAGAGTGGAGGCTGTTATAGCAGCAAAGGGTGGACCAACTCCATATTAATGTCGATGAGTTTGGAATGAGATCTTCGATGAACAGGTGTCCACATACTTTTGGTCAGGTAGTGTACCTTTTGATGTATCTTTGCCCATCTCTGGCTAATGCCAAGTATGTTAGTTTCATATTCACAGTAACTTTACACCAGGTTCCTGTAAGTTGCTGTAATATCAGAGCAATGATACAGTACAACACTGTACAATTTTCCATACTGTACCCTACTGTACTGTAACAAAGTAAATGCTGCTGTAATTGTAATTTTGGCATTTTATTGTAATTGGGATTGGTAGTGATGTTTGATTTGATATCGTAGCTCAGAGGCATACGTCGAAATCGCTAACCAGTTTACTTCGAAGCAGTGTGCCGATGCCTGTATCACTTTATCAGAATCACATGATCAATGACGTCCGAAACAACCACCTGATTGGTTTGATATTGGTTTCCGTTGAAGACAAAAAGGTTACCCTGCACACTCGCTATGACGTGTGGGACGTCATGTATAATAAGTTGCCTGTTCTCAATTCTTTTGACCAACAGGTGTCACACTGAGTTGCTCAAATCCTTGAGTGATGAACCCGTTTTCGACACAATTGGCTGGAAAGCCTCAATGCTTCAAAAAGATTTGTTTTCCCACCACTAGGGATGGTGCAACAATGCTGGATGCTAGGTATTTGTATATTGCAGCATATTTGTGAATATTTTGTGTTCTATACCACTTCAAATCAAATCAAACTTTGTCACATGCGCCGAACACAACAGGTGTAGACCTTACCATAAAATGCTTACTTACAAGCCCTTAACCAACAATGCAGTTGAAGAAAGAGTTAAGATTTTTTTTTAAGTAACACAATAAAATAACAATAACGAGGCTATGTATAGGGGGAACCGGTACCCAGTCAATGTGAGGGGGTACAGGTTAGTCGAGGTAATTTGTACATGTAGGTAGGGGTAAAGTGACAATGCACAGATAATAAACATCGAGTAGCAGCAGTGTACAAAGAAATGGGGGGGTTCAATGTAAAAGTCCGGGTGGCCATTTGATTAATTGTTCAGCAGTTTTATGGCTTGGAGGTATAAGCTGTTAAGGAGCCTTTTGATCCTAGACTTGGCGCTATGGTACTGCTTGCCGTGTGGTAGCAGAGATAACAGTCTATGACTTGGGTGACTGGAGTCTTTGAAAAAATGTTGGGCTTTCCTCTGACACCGCCTAGTACAAGGGGGGGTGGGGCAAAGTATGACACACGGTCCGTATCCAGCCCGCCGGTCACTTCAATCCGGCCCACAGATAGTACATTTTTTTACCCTTTTTTTTCTCCCCAATTTCGTGGTATCCAATTGGTAGTTAGTCTTGTCCCATCGCTGCAACTCCCGTACGGACTCGGGAGAGGCGAAGGTCCAGAGTCGTGCATCCTCCGAAACACAACCAAGCCAAGCCGCACTGCTTCTTGACACAATGCCCGCTTAACCTCTCTAGGAGCGGCAGCTGGGGTGACGGTTTTGGACTGTGAGTATAACAGAACTCATTTGGCAGGCAAAAACCAGAGAAAATTCCATCCGGGAAATGTCATTCTGGTGGCTTATGGCCCACTTTGACAGACTGCCTGTTGAAAACTCTTTATATCAGGACACTGAATGTAGTACCTATGGCTTCCACTGGATGTCAGCAGTCTATATATAAAGTTTCAAAGCAATCGGTACTAACGTGTTGAATAAGCACGTTTTTGGGCGCACGTTTGGCTGAGCAGTCCACTTTATTTGACTTATATAACGTTTAGGTGACCATCCAAGTGAAATGTTATCACTTTTATTCATAAAAGGATAGCTAAGGATGCATTTTAATTGGTTTTTGTTTTGTTGAGGAAAGGTTTATAGGTTTAGTTGAACGCGTTCTCTTCACGTTGGATTTTCTGAACACAAGGCGCCAACCAAACAGAGATTTATGGATATAATAAATGACTTTTTCTAACCAAATACCCATGGATTATCTTCGTTGGACACTTAGGAAGCTCTACGAAAAGGTAAGGCACAGGTTTTCCCTGTGAAATGCATTTTCTATGGACCGCGCTGGCTAATGAATTCATGGTAATGCAAAATATTGAAGGTGCTACCCTCAAACAATCAAATGTAGTGCTTTCGCCGTAAAGCCTTTTTGAAATCTGACAACGCTGTGATATTACCAAGAAGCAGAGCTTTTGATGAGTATGAAGCACTTGTATATTGATGCATGTTTAATAATTCAACTTTTGGATTTTGCCTTGCATTTCACCTGGTAGCGCCCCACCACTCCCTAAGAAGTTAATCCGGAAGTCATCCACACCAATGTGCCAAACACCGTACACCTGGCGACCATGTCAGCGTGCATGCCCCCAGCCCGCCACACGAGTCGCTAGAGCGCAATGGGACAAGGAAATCTTGGCCTGCCAAACCCTCTCCTAACCCGAACAACACTGGGCCAATTGTATGCCGCCTCATGGGTCTCCCAATCATGGCCAGCTGTGACACAGCCTGGGATCAAACCCGGGTCTGTAGTGACGCCTCAAGCACTGCAATGCAGTGCCTCAGACCGCTGCGCCACTCGGGAGACCCCGCAAATTGATTTTAACAAACAGTTGGTCCCCCCAAAAATGCGTCCCTCTGTTGAATTTCAAAATCTCTATGTGGCCCAAAAGTTTTCCCACACCTGGCCAAGTATATAGGTCCTGGATGGCAGGAAGCTTGGCCCCAGTGATGTACTGGGCCATACACACTACCCTCTGTAGCGCCTTATGGTCAGATGCCGAGCAGTTGCCATACCAGGTGGTGATGCAGCCGGTCAGGATGCTCTCGATGGTGCATCTGTAGAACCTTTTGAGGATCTGGGGACCCATGACAAATCTTTTGAGTCTCATGAGGGGGAAAAGGCGTTGTCGTGCCCTCTTCATGACTGTCTTGGTGTGTTTGGACCATGATAGTTTGTTGGTGATGTGGACACCAATGAACTTGAAACTCTGGACCCGCTCCACTGCAGCCCTGTCGATGTTAATGCGGGCTTGTTCGGCCCGCCTGTTCCTGTAGTCCACGATCAGCTCCTTTGTCTTGCTCACATTGAGGGAGAGGTTGTTGTCCTGGCACCACACTGCCAGGTCTAAGACCTCTTCCCTATAGGCTGTCTCGTCGTTGTCGGTAATCAGGCCTACCACTGTTGTGTCGTCAGCAAACTTAATTATGGTAATCCATTGCTTCTGGTTGGGATATGTATGTACGGTCACTGTAGGGACGAATTCGTCGATGCACTGAGGTGGTATACTCCTCAGTGCTATTGGATGAATCCCGGAACATATTTCAGTCTGTGCTAGCAAAACAGTCCTGTAGCGTAGCATCCACGTCATCTGACCACTTCCGTTTTGAGCGAGTCACTGGTACTTCCTGGTTTCGTTTTTTTGCTTGTAGGCAGGAATCAGGAGGATATGATTATGGTCAGATTTGCGAAATGGAGGGCGAGGGAGAGCTTTGTATGCACATCTGTTAGTGGAGTAAAGGTCCCCCCAAAAATCTGATTACGTATGTGACCTTCTGGAGGAAATGAGGTAAAACAGATTTAAATTTGCCTGCGTTAAAGTCCCTTTATACTTCTAGAGGCCTAAACAAAGGCTTCCAAACTAGCTATGATTCCAGGAAAAGACACTAAACCACTAGAGATTTAAGACTTCATAGCACATTGACCCATTCCATTTACACATGTAATTGTTTGGGCACTACTACCACATTACAGTTCAATTGGTACAGCATTCTAACGGGTGCAACAAATATAGCCGCTTTCAAGGCACAGCACGAAATATGTTAATGAGTCAGTGATTCTTTGCCATGTTTCCACAGTGCACCATAGTTTACAGAATGCTACAGTAAATATACAGAAACACAGCAATACAGTACTTTACTGTTGAATTGCATTGCAATAAAATCACAGCACTTGCTAACAGTGAATGTCATTATATATTTGAATGTAGGGTGTCAGCAAATATAATTAAATGTTTACACTATTCATCTATGGCAAATATGTTTCCTCTTTCATCTGTGTCTGGTGTTATTTAGTTACTGGCTAGCTAGGTCTTCAGCCCGAATGGAACAAAAGTGGGTGGAAGGTTTGTTCATAACCCTGACACAGTTGTCATGTCAACACATCTGCCAGTGATGCTGTTAACTGCATCACAAAAGACATGCTGAATGGTTTGAGTTGCTTTGAGTATCACAAAATTTGCTTGAAATGATTTTACTGCATCTAAGGTACCTGACATTTCAAAGAACTGTCAGTGAAGTCCCCACTCACTTAGACTGTCTTTTTCAAACTTCCTGGTAGTTAGCCATGGGAGAAAAACTACTTTTTCTCAAATGATGAGCAATTCTATCCCCCCCAAAATATTATGGGAGATATTTTAGTCACTCAGAAGGCTATTTTACAAGGGAATTAGAATGACTGTTCAGGACCTTTAACAAAAGCTTCTAAACTGGCAGTGACGACAGAGCAAAACAGTAGTGATGTTAAGTTTGATGCCGGAGCTCAGAGGAATGCGTTGAAATTGCTAAACAGTGTACTTTAAAGTAGTGTGCCGATGCCTGTATCACTTTATCCGGAGCATGTGATCAATGATGTCCAAAGCTTTGTTTCATCAAACAATCACCTGATTGGTTCGATATTGATTTCGGTAGAAGACAAAAAAGCTCATCTGTGCACACGCTACAGAGTGTGGGACACTATCCATAATAATTTGTCTGCTCCCTAATTTCTTTTGACCAGCAGTTGCCACTAATGTACACTCTGTAGATCAAAGCCTAGATTAATGAACCTATTTTGGACAGAATTGTCTGGAATGCCTCTACGTGTCAGGAAGCTTAATTTCCCATCACTATGAAACCGATCTAAAGAACATGGCTTGACACTCAACCATTAAAGGTTTGAGACTTGCTGCCACTCTGATCTGTCCAACAAGGCACGCCTCAAAATATTTAAATGAGCCAGAAAAAAACTATTACATGCACCCAATACTGTTGAAAAGGTTTGGTTATACAGAAATACAGTATGGTACTGTATTTTGTGAAGGTACTGAACAACAGTAAATTACTGGCAGCACAGTAAACTGTAAATTATCAAAATGACGGTATGGTACTGTATTCCCTGGGGTACAGCTTTCTCATTAATGGATGCAACAAATATAGCCTCTTACAAGGCATGCCTCAAAATCTTTTAATAAGCCAAAGATTTTTTCCCCACCCACAACATTTTCCCACAATGCACCATAGAACCCTTTTTTTCTGAGACTGTAGCAGATACTAGAGCAGGTATTCCGAAACTGGGGTACGCGCAATGCAGTCGGGGGTACGCCAAATAAAAATGTGATTCATTTATTTTATTTTTTTAAACAGTCCATTTATATTTTCCAACAAGCCTATACATTTGGGTGAGTTTTTTTCTCTCGCCTGAGTAGCCTCGTTTCACTGCCAAAAATAAAATTAAACCATCTAGTGTTCAGCATAAATAAAACCACAATGTCAAATACAGGTAGCCTAGTCAAATAATGAACATCCAATTACATTAACCGTTACTCTCGCGCGGGAATTCCACTAACGGTCCATATGTAGCCAAAAGTAGCTGCTGCTCATGTTGGTATCTGTACTGTTGGAGCAAAAGCCATGACAGGGAGACATAGTGGAGTGGTAACGCGCGTGCAAGCAGTTGTTCCCGACGCCACTTGGGTACACTGCAGCATCCACTGAGAGGCTCTTGCTGCCAAGGGAATGCCTGACCGCTTGAATGACATTTTGGACACTACAGTGAAAATGGTTAACTTTGTTAAAGCAAGGCTTCTGAACTCTCGTGTATTTTCTTCACTATGCAATGATATGGGCAGCGACCATGTAACACTTTTACAACATACAGAAGTGCGCTGGTTATCAAGGGGCAAAGTATTGACACGTTTTTTTAAATTGAGAGACGAGCTTCAAGTTTTCTTTATTGACCATCATTTTCAGTTGTCTGACCGCTTGCATGTTTCTCACACGACTGGCCTATGTTTTTTTATCGACTGAATGATCAGAATCTAGGATCACAGGGACTCTCCGCAACTATATTCAATGTGCGGGACAAAATGTAGGTTATGATTAAGAAGTTGGAGCACAGGTCTTTCCATCATTATATGATTTTTTGTGTGCAAATGAACTCAAGCTTACGGACAATGTCAAATGTGATATAGTAAAGCACCTGAGTGAGTTGGGTGCGCAATTATGCAGGTACTTTCCCGAAACAGATGACACAAACAACTGTATTCGTTATCCCTTTCATGCCCTGCCTCCAGTCCACTTACTGATATCTGAACAAGAGAGCCTCATCGAAATTGCAACAAGCGGTTCTGTGAAAATTGAATTTAATCAGAAGCCACTGTCAGTTTTCTGGATTGGCTGCACTCAGAGTACCCTGCCTTGGCAAATCGTGCTGTTAAGACGCCCTTTGCAACCACGTATCGATGTGAGAGTGGATTCTAGGCCCTCACTAGCATGTAAACGAAATACAGGCACAGACTGTGTGTGGAAAATTATTAAAGACGGAGACTCTCTCCAATACAACCCAACATTGCAGAGTTATGTGCATCCTTTCAAGCACACCCTTATCATTAACCTGTGGTGAGTTATTCACAATTTTTGATGAACAAATAAGGTTTTATAAGTAAGATGGTTAAATAAAGAGCAAAACGGTTTATTACTTTTTTATTATTTGTGCCCTGGTCTTATAAGACCTCTTTGTAACTTCCCACGAGCCGCGTTGTGACAGAAACTCACACTCATTCTTCTGCTTAATAAATGTATCGTATGGCAGGCTTACAATGATGGCAAAAAACAACATTTGAGAGTGCGCTGACCCTGGTGCTAGAGGGGCTACCCAGCTGGAGATTGAATGTTTGAAGGGGTACAGGACTATATCAAATTTGGGAACCACTGTACTAGAGTAATCAAAGATTACAAGTTTATTCTTCATGGCCCTCTGTATGATTGATTTCATCCGGGCATAAACATACAGACTGTTCTGGATGAGTGTGTGATCACGCTCTCTGCAGCCGATGTGAGTAAATCCTTTAAACAGGTCAACATTCACAAGGCCGCAGGGCCAGACGGATTACCAGGACGTGTACTCCATGCATGCGCTGACCAAATGGCAAGTGTCTTCACTGACATTTTCAAACTTTCCCTGTCTGAGTCTGTAATACCAACATGTTTCAAACAGACCACCATAGTCCCTGTGCAAAAGAACACTAAGGTAACCTGCCTAAATGACTACCGACCCGTAGCACTCATGTCTGTAGCCATGAAACACTTTGAAAGGCTGGTCATGGCTCACATTAACACCATTATCCCAGAAACCCTAGACCCACTTCAATTTGCATACCGCCCCAACAGATCCACAGATGATGCAATCGCTATTGCACTCAACACTACCCTTTCACTCCTGGACAAAAGGAACACCTATGTTAGAATGCTATTCATTGACTACAGCTCAATGTTTAACACCATAGTGCCCTCAAAGCTCATCACTAAGTGAAGGACCCTGGGACTAAACACCTCCGTCTGCAACTGGATCCTGGACTTCCTGACGGGCCGCCCCCAGGTGGTAAGGGTAGGTAACAACACATCCGCCACGCTGATTCTCAACATGGTTGCCCCTCAGGGGTGTGTGCTCAGTCCCCTCCTGTACTCCCTCATGACTGCACGGCCAGGCACAACTCCAACACCATCATTAAGTTTGCCGATAACGCAACAGTGGTAGGCCTGATCACCGACAACGATGAGACAACCTATAGGGAGGAGGTCAGAGACCTGACCGTGTGGTGCAAGGACAACAACCTCTCCCTCAACGTGATCAAGACAAAGGAGATGATTGTGGACTACAGGAAAAGGAGGACCGAGCCCGCCCCCATTCTCATTGACGGGGCTGGAGCAGGTTGAGAGCTTCAAGTTCCTTGGCATCCACATCAACATCAATCTGACATGATCCAAGCACACCAAGACAGCTGTGAAGAGGGCACGACAAAACCTATTCCCCCTCAAGAGACTGAAAAGATTTGGCATGGATCCTCAGATCCTGACGGGTTGCATCACTGCCTGGTATGGAAACTGCTCGGCCTCCAACCGCAAGGCACTACAGAGGGTAGTGCGTACGGCCAAGTACATCACTGGGGCTAAGCTTCCTGCCATCCAGGACCTCTATACCAGGTGGTGTCAGAGGAAGGCCCTAAAAATTGTCAAAGACTGGAGCGCCAAGTCTAGGTCCAAGAGGCTTCTAAACAGCTTCTACCCCCAAGCCATAAGACTCCTGAACAGCTAATCAAATGGCCACCCAAATGCCCCCCCTCCCTCTTCTACGCTGCTGCTACACTCTTATTATCTCTGCATAGTCTACTTTAATAACTCTACCTACATGTACATATTACCTCAATTACCTCGACACCATTGACTCTGTACTGGTACCCCCTGTATATAGCCCCGCAATTGTTATTTACTGCTGCTCTTTAATTATTTGTTATTCTTATCGCTTTCTTTTTTTAGGTATTTTCTTAACTGCATTATTGGTTAAGGGCTTGTAAGTAAGCATTTCACTGTAAGGTCTACACCTGTTGTATTCGGGACACGTGACAAATACAATTTGATTTGATTCGAATTTGGACCATAATCACTAACAGTTTGACACCACTTTTAGACAAAAATATGTAACTAACTGTTGACTGGATTTGTTTCGGGTTTTTTTTACCCATAAGGAGCGCAATAGCAAACCCAAGCCTTAAATGCATTACTCATCACAATCCTGTCTGTCTCTTTGTCTTTTGAGCATTGAATGACTGGGATCGGTGCTGATTTAGGATCAGGTCCTCCTTCTCCCTATAATATTTATTCTTCATAATCTAAAAGACAAAACTGATCCCAGATCCACTTTCTTACTCTGATTGAGATGCTTTGTGAATACAGGCCCTGCTGATGTGCTTCATGTCATTCAACGGGGACAGACAATGAAACAGATAATGAATAGAATAGAATATATTGTAACGCCCCTGGTTTATAAGCGCGGAAATCGACTCTGCTGCTTGAGCATGCTTTTGCGGCACAGTCGATAGCGAACCGGACCTCAGGCTAGAAGGTTGAGGGTTCGAGACCTGCTCCCTGCTGTTTAATTACAATATTATGTGATGTAACGTTCAAAGGCTCTCCTGTTGTCTTTGGAGAGCGTTTGTTCGTTCAGAGTGTCAGGTTCACACTGAGTTTGCACATTTCTCTCAGATAGGAAGCGATGAAAGCAAAATTGCACTTAAAAGCCTGGCTTGCTCTGCGGTCGCACAACTTAAATCCCCACAAAAACATTTGGGGGATATTATGACTGTAAAAATGTTAATGTTAATGGGAGAAGCTTGTGGAGGATCATACTGTAGTATGCATCCCAAATGGCACCCTATTCCCTACATAGTGCACTACTTTTGACCAGAGTCCTATGCCGCTATGTAGGGAATAGGGTGCCATTTGGGATGCACAAATTACGAACAAAGGGAAAGTAATGATTATCATTAATGGTGTAGGGGAATGGGAACATCGATGTGAGCCCTCTGTTGGGCCATTGTGGAGACATTCATCTCTCAATAGACGGGCAATTAATGTGTCATCAGGGCTTGCTGCTGCTGGGGAATCTTTGTCAATGAATAATGCATTTAATGATGTTTGCTTTCTGAGATGACACATGTTCAGAACAGCACTGTACAGCCGTGGCCAAAAGTTTTGAAAATGACACAAATATTAATTTCCACAACGTTTGCTGCTTCAGTGTCTTTAGATATGTCTCAGATGTTATTATGGAATACTGAAGTATAATTACAAGCATTTCATATCACAGTTTCCGAAAATAACTGTTAATGTACTTCAACTACGTTTCTCAGTTATAAACGTCACAACTGGGAAGAAAAAGTTCTGGAGACGTTAGGCGGGACTGTACGACAGTTAATTGAAGACCCGGTGTAGGACTGACTACCGTCGGGTAAGAACGTATTAGTTACGAACCAGTTTGTCAGAATTTGTGGGTTTTTGTTTGTCCACCTGCCTCTTGAGGATTGACCACAAGTTCTCAATGAGATTAAGGTCTGGGGAGTTTCCTGGCCATGGACCCAAAATATCGATGTTTTGTTCCCCAAGCCACTTAGTTATCACTTTTGATGATTTTGGGAGAAGTTGCTCTCGGAGGATGTGTTGGTACCATTCTTGATTCATGGCTGTGTTCTTAGGGAAAATTGTGAGTGAGCCCACTCCCTTGGCTGAGAAGCAACCCCACACATGAATGGTCTCAGGATGCTTTACTGTTGGCATGATACAGGACTGATGGTAGCGCTCAGCTTGACTTCTCCGGACAAGCTTTTTTCCGGATGCCCCAAACAATCGGAAAGGGGATTCATCAGAGAAAATGACTTTACCACAGTCCTCAGCAGTCCAATCCCTGTACCTTTTGCAGAATATCAGTCTGTACCTGATGTTTTTCCTGGAGAGAAGTGGCTTCTCTGCTGCCCTTCTTGACACCAGGCCATCCTCCAAAAGTCTTCGCCTCACTGTGCATGCAGATGCACTCACACCTGCCTGCTGACATTCCTGAGCAAGCTCTTTACTGGTGGTGCCTTGATCCCGCAGCTGAATCAACTGTAGGACACGGTCCTGGCGCTTGCTGGACTTTCTTGGGCGCCCTGAAGCCTTCTTCAGAACAATTGAACCGCTCTTCTTGAAGTTCTTGATGATCCGATAAATGGTTGACTTAGGTGCAATCTTACTGGCAGCAATAAACTTGTCTGTGAAGCCCGTTTTGTGCAAAGCAATGATGACGGCACGTGTTTCCTTGCAGGTAACCATGTTTGACAGAGGAAGAAAAATGATTCCATGCACCACCCTCCTTTTGAAGCTTCCAGTCTGTTATTCGAACTCAATCAGCATGACAGAGTGATCTCCAACCTTGTCCTCATCAACACTCACACCTGTGTTAACGAGAGAATCACTGACATGATGTCAGCTGGTCCTTTTGTGGCAGGGCTGAAATGCAGTGGAAATGTGTTTTTAGGATTCAGTTCATTTGCATGGCAAAGAGGGACTTTGCAATTAATTGCAATTTATCTGATCACTCTTCATGACATTCTGGAGTATATGCAAATTGCTATCATACAAACTGAGGCAGCAGACTTTGTGAAAATTTATATTTGTGTCATTCTCAAAGCTTTTGGCCACAACCGTACATCTGCTTAGTCTCATACAGGAACTTAACCTCTGTAGCCTTGTCTGCTTCATTTGGACAACGTGATGTGTGTGTGTGTGTGTGTGTGGGTATGTACATTGAGGTGAAAAAGGTATTTGATCCCCTGCTGATTTTGTACGTTTGCACACTGACAAAGAAATGATCAGTCTATAATTTTAATGGTAGGTTTATTTGAACAGTGAGAGACAGAATAACAAGAAGAAAATCCAGAAAAACGCATGTGAAAATGTTATAAATTGATTTGCATTTTAATGAGGGAAATAAGTATTTGAACCCTCTGCAAAACATGACTTAGTACTTGGTGGCAAAACCCTTGTTGGCAATCTGACGTTTCTTGTAGTTGGCCACCAGGTTTGCACACATCTCAAGAGGGATTTTGTCCCACTCATCTTTGCAGATCTTCTCCAAGTCATTAAGGTTTTGAGGCTGATGTTTGGCAACTCGAACTCCATCCACAGATTTTCTATGGGATTAAGGTCTGGAGACTGGCTAGGTCACTCCAGGACCTTAACTTCTTAGGGAGCGGGACACTACCCGGTGAAATGAAAGGCGCCAAATTCAAAATCCAAAAGTTTAATCATTAAACATGCATCAATATACAAGTGTTGCTGTTATAGATTTTATGGTTATGACTAAATGTTTGTACATCTAAGAATATTCCATTCTGAAAATGTATGCAATAGAGATAGGGTTATAAGACAAAATGGTAGTCCAATTAATGTGTGTGTCTAGAAATGAAGTTTGTGGAAGGGGAACAGGCTAGTATGACTTCCTTTAGGGAGTATCTGGGAGAACAAAGAATTCTTTGATTCTACCAGACACATGCGAGAGGCTCCTGTCCTTGAAGACAGGAGGGATAGTTAAAGAACCGCCCAAGTTTGACTTATGTTGCAAAGATTGTGATGAGGAATGAATGGGACGGTGGGAAGACACTATTTCTTGGAAAATGGTGGGGCCTTTGTATTTCAACATTGTACCATATAAAAGACTGTGTACACCTTTTAGAGCTCAGAGCTCTCCCATGAATAAATAATNCCATGGTTCTTTTGTTAGAATAAGTAATGTATTATATCCATAAATCTCTGTTTGGTTGGCGTGTTATAATGAGAAAATACAGCGTCGACTCGTCCATTGAAACGTGAAGAGAACTCGTTCAACTTATACCTATAAACTTGTCCAAGAACAATCAAACATAATTGATAATGTATCCTTAGGAACACTTTTATGTATAAATAGTATAATATTTCAACCGGAATATAAACTGGGCGATAAGAAAGGAAAAAAACACAGAGCGCGCCAGCCGGGAACGCGCCTTTTCCTCTATTGACATTCTGTGTGACCACTTCATAATTCTTCTTCTTCTGCCATATAAAGCATCTAAACAGAATCAAAACACTTTCTCGAGACTGACATCCAGAGGAAGCAATAGGTACTGCATTCATATGCCCTTATATGGGCATTTTCATAAGGGAGGGGTTCCAAATGAGGCAATGTGTCAAAATCACTTTTTTCAGGACAGGAATTCCTTGGATTTGTGCCTGCCATATGCGTTCTGTTATACTCACAGACAAAATGTTAACACGTTTAGAAACTTCAGAGTGTTTCCTATCCAATGGTACTAAATATGTGAATATCCTATTTTCTGGGCCTGAATGGGAGGCATTTTACTTTGGGCACGCCAGGCTCTCCAAAACAGTCACCTCGTGCGCTGCTCCCAAAGAAGTTAATGTGCTTCTTCTTGAGCCACTCCTTTGTTGCCTTGGCCGTGTGTTTTGGGTCATTGTCATGCTGGAACACCCATCCACGACCCATTTTCAATGCCCTGGCTGAGGGAAGGAGGTTCTCACCCAAGATTTGACGGTACATGGCCCCGTCCATCGTCCCTTTGATGCGGTGAAGTTGTCCTGTCCCCTTAGCAGAAAAACACCCCAAAAGCATAATGTTTCCACCTCCATGTTTGACGGTGGAGATGGTGTTCTTGGGGTCATAGGCAGCATTCCTCCTCCTCCAAACACGGCGAGTTGAGTTGATGCCAAAGAGCTCCATTTTGGTCTCATCTGACCACAACACTTTCACCCAGTTGTCCTCTGAATCATTCAGATGTTCATTGGAAAACTTCAGACGGCATGTATATGTGCTTTCTTGAGCAGGGGGACCTTGCGGGCGCTGCAGGATTTCAGTCCTTTACGGCGTAGTGTTTTTCCAATTGTTTTCTTGGTGACTATGGTCCCAGCTGCCTTGAGATCATTGACAAGATCCTCCCGTGTAGTTCTGGGCTGATTCCTCACCGTTCTCATGATCATTGCAACTCCATGAGGTGAGATCTTGCATGGAGCCCAAGCCGAGGGAGATTGACAGTTCTTTTGTGTTTCTTCCATTTGCGAATAATCGCACCAACTGTTGTCACCTTCTCACCAAGCAGCTTGGCGATGGTCTTGTAGCCCATTCCAGCCTTGTGTAGGTCTACAATCTTGTCCCTGACATCCTTGGAGAGCTCTTTGGTCTTGGCCAGGGTGGAGAGTTTGGAATCTGATTGATTGATTGCTTCTGTGGACAGGTGTCTTTTATACAGGTAACAAGCTGAGATTTGGAGCACTCCCTTTAAGAGTGTGCTCCTAATCTCAGCTCGTTACCTGTATAAAAGACACCTGGGAGCCAGAAATCTTTCTGATTGAGAGGGGGTCAAATACTTATTTCCATCATTAAAATGCAAATCAATGTATAACATTTTTCACATACCATTAAAATTGTAGACTGATCATTTCTTTGTCAGTGGGCAAACGTACAAAATCAGCAAGGGATCAAATACCGTACATTTTTCACCTAACATATTTGATTTATTGAGAATTGCTCTCTCATGGATAAACGTTTCAATCTGAAAGTTCTGTGTGTCATACAAGCACTTAATTGTAAGCCATGTGTATGTTATTTATTTGTCATGTGAGTGGGTACAGTACATACTATAAGAGGAACAGATCTGATTCATTATAGGATAATTATTTTTGCTCAAGAAGAGTTTCAATCTATCTGAAAGTTATGTGAGTGTCAGACAGAGTCTCGACTGGAGAAGGTTGATATTAATTTCGGTATAAAGTCGTGAATTCTAAATGATATGACCTTTTTAGTATGCCCTACCTTGCCACATTTGCACCACGCACCAGCAGTTCTATGAAAGAGATGATTGACAGGGAGGTACAATGTGCCCTGCTCTGAAAAGAAGGAAGGTTTGATTGAAACTCCCAGGCTTCGTCCCCTTTTGACCAGAGCCCTATTGGTCAAAGTGCATTATCTAGGGAATAGGGTGCCATTTGAGACGCGCACACAGGTTCTCTGAAAAGAATATAATACCTCAAATATCTTCTCACATTTATATACAGCATTATAAAATGTCAAAATAGGGAAGTGGTGGTAAAATAATAATCTAGTGGTATGCCATGTATCCTTTTCCTAGGGCTTCACAGTTTAATATTACTTCAGGGGTCCTCCATACTGTATACAGGACAATCCACGTATAAACTGCTTATAGATGACAATTTCATTATAAATTCTTATTTGTGCTTTATTTGGTATTGTTATTTCCAATGAGGTAGAATTTCAATTAGATTATTGAAATTGAACTTTCTCCTGAGCAATGAAAACACTGTCTAGTCTGCAACAACTAGAATTCAATAATGCAATATCTATCCACACCATAATTATCTCACAGTCACCCCCATTCACCCTGATGGTTATTCCCTATACCTGCAGGATGCATAAGTAGAAGTCTTGGGATGTGTCTCAAATGGCACCCTATTCCCTACATAGTGCACAACCTTTGATCAGAGCCTTATTTATGGGCCTTGGTCAAAATTAGTTCACTATATAGGGAATAGGTTGACATTTGGGACACTGTCCTGCTCTATCTGCAGGCCATGATAGGCCCAATCCAGGCCTGCTGTGCTGGGGGGAATGTTGTAGCCTATAACCACTGTGGAGACTAGCTGGCTAATCCACAATGGCTGTTTTTACAACCTAACTGGACACATATTGACATACAGATGTTGGGGTATCTCACCAGGCTCTTGGATTTAATGTCCTCATATCCCTGACTCTCACCGCAGTGCTGTCGAGCTGTGTGTGTGTGTGTGTGTGTGCGTGTGTGTGTGTGTAGGCCTCACCATCCTCACTTTGCCACAGGGATACAATTAAAGTGAGAGGGAAAATAATGGTTGTTTTGGTAATTAACCTCCTAGCTGTATTTACTGTATCACAGCCCTGATGGGGGCCACGTTGTTCCACTATGTTTACTGGGGAATGATTGAATAATTAAGGGTGTGTTGTTATTTTAATGGCATAATCATATATTCTGCTCCATGTTAAAGGGACAATCTGTAATATTTCACGCTGTGATTATGAAACGGATGTCAGTGTGCTGCTAACAGCATCACTTCCTCCACTGTTTCCTCAATGGGTTTGAGCCAGTGGTCTTCTGATTGCAATCCCAAGTGACCACCCTTTTGGACAATGTAGCAACCAGTTGTGCAACATTTCAAGATATCTGTGGACAGGGATGGACAAACATTACAAAACACAATTACATAATAAATTATACAAACACATTTGCAAGTAATCAGCACAAACAGCAACAACGTTCTCAGTAACGGTTACAGAAACCTTTTACTTGTTATGATTGTGATGTTGTTGTTTATCTACCTTAGTTAAATGCACTGACTGTAATTCACTCTGGATAAAAGTGTTTGCTAAATGACCAAAATGTAAATGAATACAGTATGTGAAAATTAACATACCAAAATGAACTGCAAAGCACACTGCGTATTATTGTTTACCTTTTTTGGGGGAGAGAGCTCATTATACCCAGCATGCTTTGCAATTTGTATTTTTATATATACATTTATATTTATATTTAGTTCATTTAGCAGACACTCTTATCACACCAGGGTGCCGTCAGATTTCTGATACCAATGCAGGGTGAAAGGGGGCCACAAAATGGTGAACCGATATAATTATTTTGTTGTTGTAGTAAAGTATTTTGTATTTTGAAAATACAAATTACAGCTTTCGAAAGTATCTTGTTACAAAAGACATTGGAGTGTTGTTCAGCCCAGTGTAATTGAAATGCATGATTTACATATTTCAAATACTACATGTAACAGAAATACTGCCGATCTCTGGCTGTGGAGTGAGATTTCCGCACGCTAATAGGTCATTTTAAATAACGGTATATACCTACCCATTGATTCTTGAATAATACAACTTATAAATAAATGCCTTATATGAGCTTAGGATAACTGTATCAAAGTGAATTATCTGGATTCGATATTTCTACAAAGACAACAACCACTGGATAAGCCATTGAATCAAATCCAGACACAAACCTAATAGTCCAATGCAAATGTTCTTTACCGTGACCGTCAATGTACATAATGTACTTTACATTTTGAATAGGCCTTCACTTAAAGTACTGTACATCATTTGAATTTAAAAGTTGCTGCACACCACATACTCTTCATAATATTTGGAATAAATGAATCCGCATGTTTGAATATGTTTCAGGGATGTTCAGCAGGTCATAACTGTCAGTCTGGAAATGCCACGATGAGCTAACACGACTGTTACTATGCTAAGAGACGGATGAAACACATGTAAAATGCTTGATATGTTTAATTAAGGACTACATGCTGGAGATATTACCTGTGAATCAACCGGTCTGCAGGCTCTCAAACCAAGCCAGGGAAGGATCGTGTAGTTAAAAAGTAGAAATTTACAAAGATATAAGCACACGTCAGTACATTTTTGGACAATACTTCATTTCCTACCTGCACAGATACACACACTATTTTAACTCTTGTTGTTGGGAACATGCTCCTTTCATAGTCATAAGTATTATGCATTTCCTTCTGTGTATTTCAAAAGTTCAAAGCTTTTGAAATATTTACCTCTATCTCTTTGAAGAAATGTAAATACTCTGTGCCTTGTCGAATTAAATGCAATCAGACATACAGTATGGCTACGTTTGCACAACAAAGAGGGAAACTGTTGTGCACAGCGTTATGTATACTATTCATAAAAATTAGTTAAGTTTAATGTTATTATTCTGTATTGTTCATGATTAAGGAGTATTACTCAACAGATCTCTCACATAACACAGACAGTGGTGCAACCCAGAAAAGTTATTTGTAAGTTAAAAGGAATCGTTGACAGTTGGAGTGTCATGCCCTGACCTGTATGAGCCTTTTTATGTCTCATTTCGGTTTGGTCAGGGTGTGATTTGGGGTGGGCATTCTAATTTGTATTTCTTTGTTTTGGCCGGGTATGGCTCTCAATCAGGGACAGCTGTCTATCGTTGTCTCTGATTGGGAATCATACTTAAGTAGCCCTTTTTCCCTCCTTCTGTGTGGGAAGTTAACTTTGTTTGTAGGTGTCTATGCGCCACACAGTGCATGTCCGATCTTTGTTTATTGTTTTTGTTTGGGTGAGTTAGACTAATAAACATGTTTTTCTCAACCCGGCACGCTGCACCTTGGTCCGTCATTGAAGATCGTGACATGGAGCCTGATTTGTTATAATACAGAATTAGTTTAAGTAAATAGGATTGTTCTCTGCATTGTTCAGATTGCTTTAACATACCAAACATACAATCAACTTACCAAAGGGTTGAGTTTTGGGTAGGGTTGTTTTTGATGTGTATAAATGTGAGAAAACAATGAAACGCTAGCCACAAATATGTGCTGTAGGGAACGTTGCGCTGCTCTAGCATACATCAAATGTATACACAGAGCCTAAAGCCCTTGTATGCTCTTCATGAATAATTATCCCTAGAGTCTATTGATGTGCAGGAGGGTCAATCTAATTAGCATAATACAAAAATCACCATCAAAATCTGTCTGTGTAAGCCAGAGATATCTGCATCCACTGATGTCGGCCTTACACATCTGTGGTGGAGTGTGGCAGAGCTACAGAGGTGTTTGTCAGACCAGGAGACATCCCGAAAACTGGTAAAAAATGTATGGGAGTATGGAATTAGTTTTGTGTCAGAAAAGGGGTTAAATATCGGTAAAACATGTTTTACAAAATCTCCTGAGCTTTATTATGTATCTCAGACATAGGACAGACACTTCAAAACATACTTCCTTTTAATTCATTTTGTTTAACTATCTGATTTGCTATATATGAATTTGCTATTCAGTTTGTTTCTATGGGCTAATATCAGTAAGGCCAAATTCAACGTTTCATAAAATAATTGTGTAATTTGTAAAGCAAAATTATCCTTGATATGGCCATCTTAAAATAATGCTATATGTTAGCCTAGTAGAAACCCATAGACTCTAGGGAGAAATATCTTGGATCAAAGACCAGAGTGAAACGTACAATACAATAGTCAGAACCCACACACATGCACACGCACAAACCAATCCATTCCTCTTCTTAGCTTGGTGTTTGTCCCTGCATTATTTGGGGTGTGAATGTAATGGTTGGTGGTTGGTGCTGTCTCCATGGCAGATGGGTGGGCACAGCTGGCGTTCCCTAGTGCCACAGGAGCTGGTGCCAGTGGATCTGCATGCGGCGTAATGCAGGAGCCTAATGTATGCCTGCACACAAACACCAACAGCAGGGACAAAAAAAAACAATCCTGTTTATAAGGTAACTTACCGGCAGCCAGTTACCTGTAAGTTACTTTTAAAAAAGGTACAGTTGAAGTCGGAAGTTTACATACACCTTAGCCAAATACATTTAAACTCAGTTTTTCACAATTCCTGACATTTTATCCTAGTAAGAATTCCATGTCATAGGTCAGTTAGGATCACCACTTGATTTAAAGAATGTGAAATGTCAGAATAATAGTAGAGTGATTTTATTTCAGCTTTTATTTCTTTCATCACATTCCCAGTGGGTCATACACTCAATTAGTATTTGATAGCATTGCCTTTAAATTGTTTAACTTGGGTCAAACGTTTTGGGTAGCCTTCCACAAGCGTCCCACAGTAAGTTGGGTGAATTTTGGCCCATTCCTCCTGACAGAGCTGGGGTAACTGAGTCAGGTTTGTAGGCCTCCTTGCTCGCACACACTTTTTCAGTTTTGCCCACAAATTTTCTATGGGATTGAGGTCAGGGCTTTATGATGGCCACAAAAATACCTTGACTTTCTTGTCCTTAAGCCATTTAAGCCAGTATGCTTGGGGTCATTGTCCATTTGGAAGACCTACTTGCAACCAAGCTTTAACTTTCTGACTGATGTCTTGAGCTGTTGCTTCAATATATCCACATAATTTTCCATCCTCATGATGCCATTTATTTTGTGAAGTGCACCAATCTCTGCAGCAAAGCACCCCCACAACATGATGCTGACACCCCTGTCCTTCACGGTTGGGATGGTGTTCTTCGGCTTACAAGCCTCCCCCTTTTTCCTCCAAACCTAACGATGGTCATTATGGCCAAACAGTTCTATTTTTGTTTCAGACCAGAGGACATTTCTCCAAAAAGTACGATCTTTGTCCCAATATGCAGTTTCAGACCATAGTCTGTCTTTTTTATGGCGGTTTTGGAGCAGTGGCTTCTTCCTTGCTGAGCGGCCTTTCAGGTTATGTTGATATAGGACTCGTTTTACTGTGGGTATAGATACTTTTGCACCTGTTTCCTCCAGCATCTTCACAAGGCCATTTGCTGTTGTTCTGGGATTGATTTGTACTTTTTGCACCAAAGTACATTAATCTCTAGGAGATAGAACAAATGTCCTTTCTGAGCGGTATGACGGCTGCGTGGTCCCATGGTGTTTATACTTGCGTACTATTGTTTGTACAGATGAACTTGGTACCTTCCGGCGTTGGGAAATTGCTCCCAAGGATGAACCAATTTTTTTCTGAGGTCTTGGCTGATTTCTATAAGTCAAGGGGTCTGCATACTTTCCGAATGCATTGTATATTTGAATATTGATTCTAAAAGGGTTAACACCAGTGGGATTGAACTGCGGTTAATAAATTAAATGTTATTTGAGTCACATGGTGCTGTTGTTACTCAACTGCTTTGAGTTCATTTCTGTTAACTTCTTAGGGAGCGACAGCAGAGGTTTTGGAGTCTGGCGTGCCCAAAGTAAAATGCCTGCCACTCAGGCCCAGAACATAGGATATGCACATAATTAGTATTATTGGATAGGAAACACTGAAGTTTCTAAAAGTGTTAAAATAATGTATGTGAGTATAACAGAACTGATATAGGTGAAATGTCACAGCGTTATCACAGCGTTGTCAGATTTCAAAAAGGCTTTACGGCGAAAGCACAACATTTGATTGTTTGAGGGTAGCACCTCTAATATTTACGCATTAGCATAAATCCATCACCCAACACGGGTCTCACAACGCATTAAATCGCTAATATAAAATCGCTTACCTTTGATGAACTTCTGCGTAGGGCTTCCCAAGTGTCCAACGAAGACAATCCATGGTTCTTTTGTTAGAAAATGTAATTTATTATATCCATAAATCTCAGTTTGGTTGGCGCGTTATGATCATAAAATCGCCCATTGAACCGTGAAGAGAACACGTTCAAATTATACCTATACACTTTCTACAAACAAATCAAACATCATTTTTAATGTATCCTTAGGTATCCTTTTGGGTATATTTGCTGTAATATTTCAACCGGACGATAACGTGAACGATTGGAAAGAAAAATAAAGTGGTGCGCGTTCACAATCTCGCGCGCGTCAAACCTTGTTTACAAAAGTGGTCGCCTGACAATTTCCTGTTCCTATCTGTTCTGGTCACACCTAGAATTCCCAGACTTTGTATATAGACTGTTGACATCTAGTGGGAGCCATAGGTACTGCAGTCTCAGTCCTACATAAAGTTGTATGCAATAGGCACAATGGAGAAGATGCTCATTTACAAAAAAAAAACTGCAAATCCGCATGGATTTTCCTCGGGTTTTCGCCTGCTATATCACTTCTGTTATACTCACATACATTATTTTAACAGTCTTAGAAACTTCAGAGTGTTTCCTATCCAATAGTACTAATAATGTGCACATCCTATTTTCTGGGCCTGAGTGGCATGCATTTTACTTTGGGCACGCCAGACTCTCCAAAACCGTCACCTATGCAGCTGCTCCCTAAGAAGTTAAGTAACCACATCAACTAATGTAGCTAACTTCCCACTGTTGAATTAACTGCCATTTAAATTTTCAGAACTTTCAAATGATAATAAAGGGGGGGGGGGGTCGCACATTCTAAGCATGAGAGCATGAGTAAACAACGTGACTGACACACATCAGCTGTCACGATCGTCGACAGAATTGGACCAAGGCGCAGAGTGCAGGGTTGAGTGAAACATGTTTTAATTATTGACACTCTCCAAAAACACAAGAAAGTTGCAACAACCGTAACGCACTGTGTAGCGCAACACAGCAACTACATACAAATTAATAACATCCCACAACACAGGTGGGGGACTGAACAACCTAAATAGGATTCCCAATTAGAGACAACGACTAACCGCTGCCTCTAATTGGGAACCCAAACCAACATAGAAATACAAACATAGAAACTAAACCCCCCTGGTAGAGAAGCCAAAAAGGGCTATCTATGGCCAGGACGTGACATTAGCTACCCTGACCACTTTTCCCAGCAATGCAGACAAGAACTTAAAACCTTGGTCTACTTCTCTGCTTTTCAAATCTGAAATAAGAACAGAAATATCTAATACCAATCAAGAGGTAAAGCTGTTTTAGTAACTACATCAACTCATTTAGTGTTGTGTCGTGACTTGACTTTAACACTAATCTGAAGACTGTTATACATCTAATTACCTAAATATTTTTAATTGTTATCCGATTAAATTAATCATGTAACAATTAACTCATTAGTATCTAGGGCACCACGAGAATGGTTCTTTAAAGAGTTACCATCTCCCGAATTAAACTCTAAAAGGTCTTTACCTATCACATCTATAAACAGTCAACTTGTTAATCATAACCTAGTATCATATCATCATTCTGAACAGTCGTAATCTCCTTGCATCTGCAAAAACCCGAGCTTGACTTATGATTCAGAACCACACAAATTGGTTTAATTATTTATTGACTAGCTAATTAAATGGTAACACAAAATAAACGTACACACTTAATACGTTAAAAACAGGTCCTAGCGGAATGACACAACATGGCTGCTTGTTGCAAAAGAGATGGAGAGGGGGGGCAGAGAGGGACAAAAACACTTAACATTGGTACATTGAAAAACTACTCTCACTGACAGTAATCATATGCTTTGCACACGAACCGCCGCCCTCTTTGAGTAAGGAATCATGAATGTATTTACAATATGTGAACTGCCAGGTTCGCAGGATCTCTCTCGGTGGACAGGGCTGCCTTGGAAAGGGGGGTTGGGCCTTTTTGCGGCACACTTGTAAGGCTCTGATTGTCCAAAATGGTTCCAGCAAGTCTTATACTGTTGTTCTCCTCTGTAGTTGTCTGGTATCCGGTGACTTGTTGTGTAGTCCTGAACAGAACTACAGAGTTTATTTTCCTTCCATTAGCTCTTGAAGATGCTTCTTTGAAGATAGCTGGCTAGCCAGCTGTGTCAATGGTTCCCAGTGGGGTGATGAGAGTAGCGTAAAACGATGGTTTGAGCAGAGTAGTATATTGGTTAAATTCGCTTTCGAAGATACTTTACTTAAGACAGCTAATCAGCCGTACCAGTGATTGCCCGGGAGGTGAGCTTATCGTCTCTACCTCGTGCTGAGATTCAAAGTTCAGACCACTTTAAACGTACAGCTGCAGCTTTACGTCTCTCTGGTCTAGCATGTTAATTTCTTAACTCGTAATTTTATAGAGTTTGTTCGAAAGGGGCGGTTCCGTCCCTGTTAGTGACTTCTCTGTCACTAACAAACACTACAGTAATGCGTTGTAACTCTACAATTAACTCAAAAGACAAGGCACTATGTGAAATATTTGAGTATGGCTTTACACTAAGCAGGGATGGGCAAAAATCACAAAATACAATTACAAAATACCATAAAGATCAATGTATAGAAATAAACTACAAAATACTTTTGAACTGTATTAGTCTGCATAAGAGTGTCTGCTAAATTACCTAAATGTAAATGTATATGTGAAAATGAACATACCAAATTGAACTTTAATGCACACTGAGTTTTATTATTGTTAGAGGTCATGTCTAAATGATATACAGCCTAATTAACCTAATTATCCTTACCTACTACGTTAGACAAAACCTTGTTTCAGGGCTGAGCTCATTAGAATAATACTCAGCATGCTTTGCAATTGTCCATTTTTATTTAGTTCATTTAGCAGACACACTTATCACACCAGGGTGCCGTCAGATTTCTGATACCAACGCAGGGTGAAAAAGGGCCACAAAATTGTGAACCGCTAGAACAATTTTTATAGGAAAGTTTTTTGCATTTTGAAAATACAAATTACAGCTCTCGAAAAGTATCTTGTTACAAAAGACATTGGACTATAGTGCAGAACAGTGTAACACAAATGACAAAATACTCTGAAGTAATTTAAATACATATTTCAAATACCTGTAACAGAAACACTGCCCATCTCTGACACTAAGCAGTGTTCTAATTTAACACTGTTCCAGTGTGTATATCTGTCCATTGACTCCACACTTTCAGTATTGATTTAACACACTATGTTCATTATTTTTATTTAACACTGGAGAATTTGCTGTGTGACTGTTGCAGGCAAGCTGTGGGATTTCAAGCCGAGAGACAGCAAGAGTGTTCTCCTCCTCTCACCCAAAAATAGTGTAGAAGTTTAATCAGTGTTAAACATATTTTTCTCTACACAAGTGTCAACTAGTACCAGTTCATGAATGTATTTCCATTATCATGGGTGTTTTTTTGTGCAAGGCTCCTTTGATGTTGGCAGCGTGAAAGCCTAATCTATGCCCTTGATTTCAGTAAGGCATGTTTTAGGGTCAGGAATAGCCATGGAAAAAGGATATAAAATACTCTGTGAATCCTTTGATGCCCGGTCTGAGTTAAGCATTTGGATGCAGCCGGGCCGGCCCCAAATAAAAAAGACTAGGCTAGTTCTGATCTTTTATTTTTCTTTGTTATCTTCTCCCCTTCTATTCTATGCAGTAGAACACTTCAAATGACGGCAAGCATGATATCTGACATCAAACCTGATCAATGAGAGTCGTAGATGTAACATAATGTAGCATGAGTGGACGAGAATAAAGAGTTTTACATGCTATCTCTTCTCTGCACAGCAGCCCAGTAAACCACAGTATCCCTTGGGCATCTCCAATAAACACTCACAATCATTCAAGCCTCTGTTAAATCTCACACTGTTCTGAGGGCAATTCCACAGAAATTGAATTACGCTTGACTCTGGCATACATTTTTAAGTGTAAAAACAAACAAAAAAAATGATTTCAAGCAAACCATAAAACTCTATGCACGAGGACTACTTTTAACAATTTCCACTGAAACATTTACAAGAACAAATTTAGTGGAAGAACTGGGCAGATGCAAACTTTGATAATGGAAATCCTGTAAAACCTTGTCCAGTTTTTTATGTGACCACGCTTTCCAAAAACTGTTAAATATCTGCTCTGAATTAAGATTAAAAGATGTCTGCAGAAATAATGGGGTGTCAGCTATGACATGGCATCTTGAGTTTGAAAACATTTATTTTGGTTATTTAACTACAGTAAGTGAAGTGTATTTACACCTAGTAACAGAATTACGGTAATGGAATTACATCATGTGTCCCTGATCTGTACTACACAGAAATGTAATTCTCCTCATGTTTCACAAGTTTGGAAATCACAGTGCAGCACAGCAGAGCGCAGTAGAGTAGAGTAAAGTTGAGTATGGTAGAGTTCAGTACAAAATATTAGAATACAGTACAGTAGAGTACAGTTCAGTAGAGTACAGTAGATTATAGTTCAGTAGAGTACTGTACAATATACTGTACTCTTCTGTACTATACTCTACCTTTCTTTACTGTACTGTACTACTGTATTGTATATGGATTGTACTCTACTGTGCTTTACTCACTGTACTGTACTGTACTGTGTAATACTGTATTGTATTGTTCTGTACCATACTCTACTGTGCTCCACTCACTGTACAGTACTGTACTGTATTGTAATATACTGTGATCTACTCACTGTACTGTGCTATCCAACATTGTGAAACATACATTACCAGTCAAAGGTTTGGACACACCTACTCATTCAAGGATTTTTCTTTATTTTTTACTATTTTCTACATAGTAGAATAATAGTGAAGACATTACAACTATGAAATAACAGATATGGAATCATGTAGTAACTAAAAAAGTGTTAAACAAATCGAAATATGTTATATTTGAGATTCTTCAAAGTAGCCACCCTTTGCCTTGATGACCTCTTTGCAAACTCTTGGCATTCTCTCAACCAGCCTAATGAGGAATGCTTTTCCAACAGTCGTGAAGGGGTTTCCTCATATGCTGAGCATTAGTTGGCTGCTTTTCCTTCAGTCTGCGGTCCAACTCATCCCAAACCATCTCATTTGGTTTGAAGTCAGGTGATTGTGGAGGCCAGGTAATCTGATGCAGCACCCCATCACTCTCCTTGGTCAAATAGCCCTTACCAAGCCTGGAGGTGTGTTTTTGGTGATTGTCCTGTTGAAAAACAAATGATAGTCCCACTAAGTGCAAACGAGATGGGATGGCGTATCGCTGCAGAATGCTTTAGTAGCTATGCTGGTTGTGTGCCTTGAATTCTAAATAATTCACAGACACTGTTACCAGCAAAGCACACCCACATCATCACACCTCCTCCTCCATGCTTCACGGTGGGAAACACAAATGCGCATATCATCCGTTTACGTACTCTGCGTCTCACAAAGACACAGCGGTTGGAACCAAAATTCTTCAATTTGGACTCATCAGACCAAAGGACAGATTTCCACTGGTCTAATGTCCATTGCTCGTGTTTCTTGACCCAAGCAAGTCTCTTCTTATTATTGGTGTCCTTTCGTAGTGGTTTCTTTGCAGCAATTCGACCAAGAAGGCCTAATTCACACAGTCTCCTCTGAACAGTTGATGTTGAGATGTGTCTGTTACTTGAACTCTGTGAAGCATTTATTTGTTCGGCAATCTGAGGTGCAGTTAACTCTAATGAACTTATCCTCTGCAGCAGAGGTAACTGGGTCTTCCTTTTCCTGTCCTCATGAGAGCCAGTTTCATCATAGCGCTTGATGGAGTTTGCGACTGCACTTGAAAAAACTTTCAAATTTCTTGACATTTTCCGTATTGACTGACCTTCATGTCTTAAAGTAATGATGGACTGTAGTTTCTTTTTGCTTATTTGAGCTGTTCTTGCCATAATACGGACTTGGTCTTTTACCAAATAGGGATATCTTCTGTATACCACCCCTACGTTGTCACAACACTACTGATGGCTCAAACGCATTAAGAAGGAAAGAAATTCCACAAATTAACTTTTAACAAGGCACACCTGTCAATTGGTGACTACCTCATGAAGCTTGTTGTGAGAATGCCAAGAGTGTGCAAAGCTGTCAAAGTAAAGGGGATGCCTAGTCAGTTGTACAACTGAATGCAACTAAAATGTGTCTTCCGCATTTAACCCAACCATACATGATTCCATATGTGTTTTTTCAAAGCTTTGATGTCTTCACTATTATTCTACAATGTATAAAACAGTAAAAATAAAGAAAAACCCTTGAGGTTTGGACTTCTTTTGACTGGTACTGTATATAAACTCAGACAAAAAAGAAATGTCCCTTTTTCAGGACCCTGGAACTTCTCAGATCTTCATTGTAAAGGGTTTAAACACTGTTTCCCATGCTTGTTCAATGAACCATAAACAATTCATGAACATGCACCTGTGGAATGGTCGTTAAGACACTAACAGCTTACAGACGGTAGGCAATTAAGGTCACAGTTTTGAAAACTTTGGACACTAAAGAGGCCTTTCTACTGACTCTGAAAAACACCAAAAGAAAGATTCCCAGGGTCCCTGCTCATCTGCATGAACGTGCCGTAGGCATGCTGCAAGGAGGCATAAGGACTGCAGATGTGGCCAGGGCAATAAATTGCAATGTCCGTACTGAGACGCCTAAGACAGCGCTACAGGGAGACAAGACGGACAGCTGATTGTCCTCGCAGTAGCAGACCACGTGTAACAACACCTGCACAGGATCGGTACATCCAAACATCACAATTGCGGGACAGGTACAGGATGGCAACAACAACTGCCCAAGTTGCACCAGGAACGCGCAATCCCTCCATCAGTGCTCAGACTGTCTTCAATAGGCTGAGAGATGCTGGACTGAGGGCTTGTAGGCCTGTTGTAAGGCAGGTCCTCACCAGACATCACCGGCAACAAAGTTGCCTATGGGCACAAACCCACCGTTGCTGGACCAGACAGGACTGGCAAAAAGTGCTCCTCGCTGACGAGTAGCGGTTTTGTCTCACCAAGGGTGATGGTCGGATTCGCGTTTATCGTCGAAGGAATGAGCGTTACACCGAGGCCTGTATTCTGGAGCGGGATAGATTTGGAGGTGGAGGGTCCGTCATGGTCTGGGGCGGTGTGTCACAGCATCATCGGACTGAGCTTGTTGTCATTGCAGGCAATCTCAACGCTGTGTGTTACAGGGAAGACATCCTCCTCCCTCATTTGGAACCCTTCCTGCAGGCTCATCCTGACATGACCCTCCAGCATGACAATGCCACCAGCCATACTGCTCGATCTGTGCATGATTTCCTGCAAGACAGGAATGTCAGTGTTCTGCCATGGCCAGCGAAGAGCCCAGATCTCAATCCCATTGAGCAAGTCTGGGACCTGTTGGATCGGAGGGTGAGTGCTAGGGCCATTCCCCCCAGAAATGTCCGGGAACTTGTAGGTGCCTTGGTGGAAGAGTGTGGTAACATCTCACAGCAAGAACTGTCAAATCTGGTGCAATCCATGTGGAGGACATACACTGCAGTACTTAATGCAGCTGGTGGCCACACCAGATACTGACTGTTACTTTTTATTTTGACCCCCCCTTTGTTCAGTGATACATTATTCCATTTATGTTAGTCACATGTCTTTGGAACTAGATCAGTTTATGTCTCAGTTGTTGAATCTTGTTATGTTCATACAAATATTTACACATGTTGAGTTTGCTGAAAATAAACGCAGTTGACAGCGAGAGGATGTTTATTTTTTTGCTTAGTTATATACAGTTGACATCGGAAGTTTACATACACCTCAGCCAATAACTTTTAAATTGTTTAACTTGGGTCAAACATTTCGGGTAGCTTTCCACAAGCTTCCCACAATAAGTTTGGTGAATTTTGGCCAATTCCTCCAGACAGAGCTGGTGTAACTGAGTCAGGTTGTAATGGGTCTCGGTGACGCAGGTACAGCGAAGTCAGGCGCAGGACAACAAAGATGAGTACTTTTTTCAACTTTACTCAAAATAGGAATAACAATACACGTAGTGATAATTTCACATGAAACAACGGACCACGATACAACGAACAATCACGCACAATAACATGGGGGAAACAGAGGGATAAATAAGGAACATGTTATTATGGGAATGGAAACCAGGTGTGTAAAAAATTAAGACACAACCAAAGGAAAATGAAAGATCAGTGGCGGCTAGAAGACTGGTGACGTCAACCGCCGAACGCCGCCCGATCAAGGAGAGGGACCAACTTCGGCGGATGTCGTGACACAGGTTTGTAGGCCTCCTTGCTCAAACACGCTTTTTCAGTTCTGCCCACAAAGTTTCTATAGGATTGAGGTCAGGGCTTTGTGATGGCCACTCCAATACCTTGACTTTGTTGTCCTTAACTTCTTAGGGATGAGCACACGAGGTGACCGTTTTGGAGAGCCTGGCGTGCCCAAAGTAAAATGCCTCCCATTCAGGCCCAGAAAATAGGATATGCACATATTTGGTACCATTGGATAGGAAACACTCTGAATTTTGTAAAACTGTTAACCATTTGTCTGTGAGTAAAACAGAACGGATATGGCAGGCGAAACCCCGAGGAATGTCTGTCCTGGAAAAAGTGGTTTTCACAGAGTGCCTCATTTTGAACCCCTCCCTCATGAAAATGCCCTTATAAGGGCATATGCATGCAGTACCTATCGCTTCCTCTGGATGTCAACAGTCTAGAGAAAGTGATTTGATTCTGTTCAGATGAAATAGAGCAGAGAAGAAGAGGAAATCAGGAAGTCTCCCTTTGGAAGTCTATAGCAGTGGATGCGCGCTCTCGCCAAGCGCGCACTGTGTTTTTTTTCCGTCTTTAGAGCTCAGTTTATATTCCGGTTGATTTATTATAGTAAATATACGTAAAAGTGTTCCTAAGGATACATTTAAAACTATGTTTGATTGTTCTTGGACAAGTTTATAGGTATAAGATGAACGAGTTCTCTTCACGTTTCAATGGAGTAGTGGACATTGTAGTTTCTGATTATAACGTGCGAACCAAATGGAGATTTATGGATAAAATACATGACTTTTTCTAACAAAAGAACCATGGATTGTCTTCGTTGGACACTTGGGAAGACCTCAGCAGAGGTTCTTCAACAGGTAATTGATTTGTTTTCGCTGTGAAATGTGTTTTCTGTGAACCGTGGAGGCTAATGAAATTATGGCAATGGTAAAAATATGTGAGGTGCTACCCTCAAACAATCAAATGTTGTGCTTTCGCCGTAAAGCCTTTTTGAAATCTGACAACGCTGTGATATTGCCAAGAAACAGAGCGTTTGATGAGTATGAAACACTTGTATATTGGTGCATGCCATAAAAAAGACAGACTACGGTTTGCAACTGCACATGGGGACAAAGATCATACTTTTTGGGGGAAATGTCCTCTGGTCTGATGAAACAAAAATAGAACTGTTAGGCCATGTATCCTTAGGAACACTTTTATGTAGAAATAGCATAATATTTCAACCGAAACTGGGCAATAAGAATGGAAAAAAAACAAAGGACGAGCCTGGCGGGAGCGCGCGTTGTCTTGTATAGGACATCTGAGGGGACACTTCCTGATTCCTCTTCTTCTCTGCTCTAATGCATCTAATACAAATCTGAACACTGTCTCGAGACTGTTGACATCCAGAGGAAGCGATAAGTACTGCATTCATATGCCCTTATATGGGCATTTTCATAAGGGAGGGGTTCCAAATGAGGCACTCTGTCAAAACCAGTTTTTCCAGGACAGAAATTCCTCAGGGTTTCGCATGCCATATACGTTCTGTTTTACTCACAGACAAATGGTTAACACTTTTAGAAAATCCAGAGTGTTTCCTATCCAATGGTACTAAATATGTGCATATCCTATTTTCTGGGCCTGAATGGGAGGCATTTTACTTTGGGCATGCCAGGCTCTCCAAAACGGTCACCTCGTGCGCTACTCCCTAAGAAGTTAAAGGTAGGCCTTGAAATACATCCACAGGTACACCTCCAATTGACTAAAATTATGTCAATTAGCCTATCAGTAGCTTCTAAAGCAATTACATCATTTTCTGGAATTTGTGAATACATATGTGCGCATCAGTTTTCTGTCTTCTTATTTAAAAAAAAAAAATTTTTTTTCATTTCACTTCACCAATTTGGACTATTTTGTGTATGTCCATTACATGAAATCCAAATAGAAATCCATTTAAATTACAGGTTGTAATGCAACAAAATAGGAAAAACGCCAAGGGGGTTAATACTTTTGCAAGGCACTGTAGGTCAAAGCTGTGTGCTGGAAAACCTTTGTAGAGCATGGGTATGGAATGCCATTTGGGTCATTGCATGTCAAATGAGCACCAATTCTTAGGTAAGGCTGTACAGTGAAATAAGTATGCCCCCAATGCAATTCTAAAGTCTAATACATTCAGTGTGATTTCAACAGATATATGTCAAATTAACAAATTATTGTCACTTGTTGATTTTATATAACGTTCCAAACTCTTTTAGCATGATCTATTCAATTATGGCATAATTCTACTATTTATATTAATTTGCATCACTGTCAATGACATGCTTTTATTTTGAAGGCTAACCGCAAAGTCCACTATTGTGGCTAATCCTTATTGTGGCTAGCTTCACATAGATGGGTCCGACATAGAACAGATCTACTGTTTATTAGACTTGCTTATAAATAGAATGATAGATCTATAACTCACATTTCTGTGTGAATTTGGTCGGGTCGCCCAAAAAGTCATCAGCTGGCATGAGCTAGTTGATCTGGACATTTATGACAAGTTATAAATAGCTCTAAGGTATGCAATGACTCACATGACAAGAGAAACTAATGATGCACTACCCAATTTGAAATTGCACCTTGTGCATTCTACTATTAAAACTTTCAAGATTAAGTTTAAATCCGGAATGAGTTCCTTTAAAAAATATAAATAACTTGTGTGTGTTTTTGGGGGGGACGGGGGCATGCCCCACAGTTTGAGAACCACTGCTCTACCGTAGAGCTAGGCAAACACCACAATCAAGTTCATTTGAACACTTTAAGAGTTGAATGGGTAACACCACAACAGAGTTAAATCTTTAACACTTTCAAAAGTTCAGTGGGACTCATATGTTCACTGAAGATAATGTACATTTAACACTTTCCGAGTTAAATGTACACCATTTATGTTTGAAGGCTATGTCTGAATGCTGTAATGTCAAATTTCTCCAGTAAACATTATTTCATTATAAACCTAATACATAATACATGTATCATAACCATTACAGAATAAAGTCCTCACCTTTTCTGGCCATGATGAGTTCATATTCCTGAAGTAGCCTTACAACAAATGACTATGCACATCTAAAATTGTATTTGGCCTATTAGATAGGCTATTATCTTCTAAAAGAGAAGGCAGTTTATAACATACAGTCGAAATTTACAGGTAAACAGACAGTTGGTCATTTGCATTGAAGTGTGTAGGCTTTCACTGTAAATAGGCCTAGTTTTCATTTTTTAGACAATGTTTCTGTCACAACTTCCGCCGAAGTCGGTCCCTCTCCTTGTTCGGACAGCGTTCGGCGGTCGACGTCACCAGCCTTCTAGCCATCGCCAATCCACTTTTCATTTTCCATTTGTTTTGTTTTGTTTTTGGTTTCTACACACCTAGTTTCAATTCCCCAATTACATGTTCATTATTTAACCCTCTGTTTCCCCCATGTTTTGTGCGTTATTGTTCCTGTAAATGTCAGTCCATATTTGGTGGGCATGGTATTGTTGGTACTTTGTTATTTCTTGGAGTAAACTACGTTGTGTTGCTCATCTCTCCTGTCCTGCGCCTGACTAATTTGCACCAGCTACACCCGGCACCTGACAGTTTCAAAATTCGCTGGAAGTGCAGCATATTTAGGTTCAGCAAAAAGTAAATGCAAAACATTATTGAATTCAAATGATCTGTTTTCAGGTCCACAACAATTAACAATTGTTTTTGTATTTCAGAAATGGTCAGATACAGAAAATGCCACTGCAAAATAAAAAATTCTGCAAACACCTCCAAAGACATTTGATCAAGCTCGCCATTGCTATTTCCTTTAGATAATATCTTGGCTTAATTCCAATACTTCCAGTACACATCAAATAAAGGTGTTATTGTGAACATAAATGGTGAATGATGGGCAGTTGTAAAATGCATAACGTATAATGCTCATTCCGGTGCGCACATGTGCACATTTTTACGACAGGTTTATAAATGCCAATACTTTTGTGCACATACTATTTTTCAGATATTTAATGTAAAATGTACTCAACAGAATCTATACCAAGGTGCAATGAAGCTGTTCTGGCTCGTGGTGGCCCAACGCCCTATTAAGACACTTTATGTTAGCGTTTCCTTTATTTTGCCAGTTACCTGTATGTCATCATGGCCCAACACTCAAACTGACATTTTCAGCCAAGCCTGTGAAGAAAACAACATCAAGAGGTGAGAATGGTTTCTTTGAGACATACGGTTCTTTCTCTGGTGTGTTTCTGTTGTGGGTTGTTAGACAACTAGAAAGAGAAACGCATGAACAAGTAATTGAGTTGTAAAATGGGCATGAAATAGACATGAGGGCTGGAAAACAACAAAAAATGCAGATGCTTGCACAATATTTGTGTAGCTTATTTCACGGTGGTTTTGTGTGCTTTCTTTTTTGTCAACATTTTTCACCAATTGTCAAGTAATTTCCAAGCATGGTGTTGGCATAACAATCCTTATTTCAACTCTCTCTTGTCTTCATTACAGTACAAAATGAAGTCAACATGCTAGACTGGGCAAACTACTATCTGATGACCTCTTCATTTAAGCAGCTAATCCATAAGCATATTTCCAAACTTAATTGCCATCTTACCCTCTCTGCCGAGTCTGTAGGTTAGGGAAATCATTATCTTTATGTGATTATGCTTAGCTAATTTCATTCTGAGGGGATGGTTGTGGTGTGTACTCAAATTAGCTTACTATAGCAAAACTGACACAGAGACAGATTATGGAAGCAGGGAGAAAGAAACTCTAGTTGATTTATAGTAGGGGTATCAACAGCGGTAGTCTTGGAGAAGAATAGTGATTTCCCACATAGCAATTTATTCTTCCCTCACGTATGTCAATCATTTTGCATGTGCTCCACTGCCTTATTCATGTTGTGTGTGTTTGTGCGCATGCGGATGTGCGTTTGTGCCTGTGTGCATGTGTACCTTAGGCTTAAGCAATGTACCAGGAGATCATCCACCCCTTCCCTGTGTGTGTCAGGCTGTCACACCACCTACAGACCCAAGGCAATGCAATACATTCCACAATTGGAGCTTCATCAATCATACACAGTCCAATGTATGTATATATGATGCAAATAAGGACTGGATCAAAAACAAGGCTAATGTAGCATGGATGTTGATATTTGTACCATGGTTTTTCCTAATGGTCCCTGAGGGGATAAATAAAGTAGTAATATAGCGCCCCACTGCTCCCTAAGTAGATTTAACCACGTTTTCATCCACAGTTTTTATGCAAGTAAAGTCATACCATATAAAAAAATAAGGACAGCTGTGATAGAAACAAAGTTTCGGCACAATTTTATACATGCCGACATAAATTCCGACAGCGTACACATCAGTGACAATCTGAAATGGTCCTCCCACACAGACAGTGTGGTGAAGAAGGCGCAACAGTGCCTCTTCAACCTTAGGAGGCTGAAGACATTCAGCTTGGTCCCTAAGACCCTCAAAAAACTTGTACAGATGCACAATTGAGAGCCTCCTATCTGGCTGTATCATCGCCTGGTACGGCAACTGCACCGCCCACAACCGCAAGGCTCTCCAGACGCTGGTGCGGTCTGCCCAACGCATCACTGGGGCACACTGCCTGCCCTCCAGGACACCTACAGCACCCGATGCCACAGGAAGGACAAAAAGATCATCAAGGACATCAATCAATCAAATTAATTTATAAAGCCCTTCTTACATCAGCTGATGTCACAGAGTGCTGTACAGAAACCCAGCCTAAAACCTCAAACAGCAAGCAATGAAGGTGTAAAAGCACAGTGGTTAGGAAAAACTCCCTAGAAAGGCCAGAACCTAGGAAGAAACCTAGAGAGGAACCTGGCTGTGAGGGGTGGCCAGTCCTCTTCTGGCTGTGCCGGGTACAAATTATAACAGAACATGGACAAGATTTTAAAATGTTCATAGAACAGGCAGAACAGTTGAAACTGGAGAAGCAGCACGGCCAGGTGGACTGGGGACATCAAGGAGTCATCAGGCCAGGTAGGCCTTGAGGAATGGTCCTAATGCTCAGGTCCTCCGAGAGAGAGAGAGAGCGAGAGAGAGAGAATTAGAGAGAGAATACTTAAATTCACACAGGACACCGGATAAGAGAGGAGAAATACTCCAGATATACCAGACGGACCCTAGCCCCCTGACACACAAACTACTGCAGGATAAATACTGGAGGCTGAGACAGGAGGGGTCGTACCAGTAACTCTTTATTAATGCAGCCACACACAACACCTCTGATCTGAAGCCTTACATACAGTACAATCTATCTCATATCCCCGGACAGGGCCAAACAGGCAGGATATAACCCCACCCACTCTGCCGAAGCACAGCCCCCACACCACTAGAGGGATATCTTCAACCACCAATTTACCATCCTGAGACATGGCAGAGTACAGCCCACAAAGATCTCAGGGACGGCATGGAAGAGCACCAGTAAGCCAGTGACTCAGCCCCTGTAATAGGGTTAGAGGCAAAGAATCCCAGTGGAGAGGGGAACCGGCCAGGCAGTGACAGCAATGGTGGTTCGTTGCTCCAGTGCCTTTCCGTTCACCTTCACACTCCTGGGCCAGACTACACTCAATCATAGGACCTACTGAAGAGATGAGTCTTCAATAAAGACTTAAAGGGTGAGACCGAGTCTGCGTCTCTCACATGGATAGGCAGACAATTCCATAAAATTGGAGCTCTATAGGAGAAAGCCCTGCCTCCAGCTGCGTCTTGTGACCGTAGCGTACGTGTAGGTATGTACGGCAGGACCAAATCGGAAAGATAGGTAGGAGCAAGCCCATGTAATGCTTTTTAGGTTAGCAGTAAAACCTTGAAATCAGCCATTGCCTTAACAGGAAGCCAGTGTAGAGAGGCTAGCACTGGAATAATATGATCACATTTTTGGGTTCTAGACAAGATTCTAGCAGCCATGTTTAGCACTAACTGAAGTTTATTTAGTGCTTTATCCAGGTAGCCAGAAAGTAGAGCATTAGTCTAACCTAGAAGTGACAAAAGCATGGATACATTTTTCTGCATCATTTTTGGACAGAAAGTTTCTGATTTTTGTTACGTAGATGGAAAAAAGCTGTCTTGATATGTTCGTCAAAAGAGAGATCAGGATCCAGAGTAACACCGAGGTCCTTCACAGTTTTATTTGAGACGACTGTACAACCATCAAGATTAATTGTCAGTTTCAACAGAATATCTCTTTGTTTCTTGGGACCTAGAACAAGCATATCTGTTTTGTCAGAGTTTAAAAGTAGAACATTTGCCGTCATCCACTTCCTTATGTCTGAAACACAGGCTTTCAGGGAGGGACATTTTGGGGCTTCACCATGTTTCATTGAAATGTACAGCTGTGTGTCATCACATTATGTTTACGAATGACATCACCAAGAGGTGAAATATACAGTGAAAACAATAGTGGTCTTAAAATAGAGCCTTGAGGAACACCAACATTTACAGTTGATTTGTCAGAGGACAAACCATCCACAGAGACAAACTGATATCTTTCCAACAGATAAGATCTAAACCAGGCCAGAACTTGTAGACCAATTTAGGTTTCCAATCTCTCCAAAAGGATGTGGTGATCGATGGTATCAAAAGCAGCACTAAGGTCTAGGAGCACAAGGACAGTTGTAGAGCCTCGGTCTGACGCCATTAAAAGGTAATTTACCACCTTCACAAGTGCAGTCTCAGTGCTATGATGGGGTCTAAAACCAGACTGAAGCGTTTCATATTCATTGTTTGTCTTCAGGAAGGCAGTGAGTTGCTGCTCAACAGCTTTTACATTTTTTTTTTAGAGGAATTGAAGATTTGATATAGGCCGATAGTTTTTTATATTTTCTGGGTCAAGGTCTGGCTTTTTCAAGAGAGGCTTTATTACTGCCACTTTTAGTGAGTTTGGTACACATCCGGTGGATAGAGAGCCGTTTATTATGTTCAACATAGGAGGGCCAAGCACAGGAAGCAGCTCTTTCCGTAGTTTAGTTGGAATAGGGTCCAGTTTGCAGCTTGAAGGTTTAGAGGCCATGATTATTTTCATCAATGTGTCAAGAGATATGGTACTAAAAACTTGAATGTCTCCCTTGATCCTATGTCCTGGCAAAGTTGTGCAGACTCAGGACAACTGAGCTTTGGAGGAATACGCAGATTAAAGAGGAGTCCGTAATTATTATCAGTGATTAGTTCATTGACTATAACTGACTTGGAAGTGAGGGATCTAACATTAAGTAGCCCTATTTTGAGATGTGAGGTATCACAATCTCTTTCAATAATAGCAGGAATGGAGGAGGTCTTTATTCTAGTGAGATTGCCAAGGCGAACACCGCCATGTTTAGTTTTGCCCAACCTAGGTCAAAGCACAGACACGGTCTCAATGGGGATAGCTGAGCTGACTACACTGACTGTGCTAGTGGCAGACTCCACTAAGCTGGCAGGCTGGCTAACAGTTTTAAGTATGATACTGTGGGTAATGAAGTCGCCAATGACTAGAGTTTTCAATTTTCAGAGCTAATGGCGGGAGGCTTCGGCGTCTCAGACCCCGTAACGGGAGGAATAGAGACCAGAGAAGGCTCGGCCTCTGACTCCGACCCGCTGCTTAATGGGGAGAACCGGTTGAAAGTTTCTGTCGGCTGAGTGAGCGACACCGGTTGAGCATTCCTACAGCATTTCCCTCCAGAAGCCATGAAAAAATTGTCCGGCTGCGGGGACTGTGCGAGGGGATTTATACTACTATCTGTACTTACTGGTGGCACAGACGCTGTTTCATCCTTTCCTACACTTACATTTCCCTTGCCTAACGATTGCGTCTGAAGCTGGGCTTGTAGCACATTGTTCTCCTGTATATTATGAGTAATAATAATTAAAAGTCGAGCGGTGGAAAAACAACAAATATAGACGGTAATTAAAAAGTAAAAACCGTAAAGTTGGCAGGTAACAAAATTAGGTTAGCAACAAAACGCACAGCAGCACGTAAACAAGTCTGTTTGTTGTGACCGGAAATTATGGTGTCAACTCAACCACCCGAGCATCTAGAAAGCGAGGTCAGTACAGGTGCATCAAAGCTGGGGCCGAGAGACTGAAAAACCGCTTCTATCTCAAAGCCATCTGACTGTTAAATAGCTATCACTAGCCGCCTACCAACCAGTTACTCAACCCTGCACCTTACATGCTGACCAAACCGCACGCGTGTCTGCGTGCTCCATCGTGTGCAAGTTGATTTTGTTCACCCACACCAGAAGCGATCATGACACGCAGGTTGAAGTATCAAAACAAACTCTGAACCAATTATAATAATTTGTGGACAGGTCAAAAAGCATTAAACATGTATGGCAATTTAGCTAGCTAGCTTGCTGGTACATAAACATTGGATTGTTATTTTTTTTAAATGCACATGGTCCTCTACTCCGACAATTAATCCACAGATAAAATGGTAAAACAAATGTGTTTCTCGTCATCTCTCCTCCTTCCTTCAGCTTTTTTTTTTCTTCTGACTTTAATGGCGGTTGGCAACCAACTTTACAGAATTACTACAACCGGGCGGAGTGTGGACCTAAGTTCATATTTCAATCACCCATGTGGGTATATGCTCCTAAAAACCAATGAGGAGATGGGAGAGGCCGGACTTGCAGCGTATGGAGCGTCACAGATAGAACCAATTGCGCAAGCAGTGTGGGTGCAATGATTGAATAACGATTAAATTATTTTCAATGCTTGCGCACGCGACGTGAGCGATGTGGTCAGCATGTTAGAGGCTGCTGCCCTATATACATAGACATGGAATCACTGGTCACTTTAAGCTTTCTGCCCATACACGACATGTCTATGTCCTGGAAAGTTTGCTGTTACTTACAACGCCATGCTAATCACATTAGCCCACGTTAGCTCAACCGTCCTGGTATAGGGACACCAATCCCGTAGAGGTTGTAAAGCAATGAATTTGTATCAGCTCTCGTTGGATCTCTGCTGCATATTTTCTGCCATTTTCTTCAAATCTGAAAACGTTGTGAAGCCACGCCCATTTTCTGAAGAATTCCCTTACGGGTCCTTAAAGCACAAAAATAGTGTCCACTGCTTATATACTTCGTATTTTGGTGAATGTAGTACGACATCCGGGAACTTTTGGCATTCTAACTATATCCATACTCTAACCAATAAGCATACTATATACTCAATTTACGTCACAAATAGTGTGTTTAGTGCGGTTAGTATGACTCTTCGAACACAGCTTATATCTGCGAGCTGTTGGCTAGAGCGCACGTGCCAAGACCAGAGTAGGTGTAATGCTTCCCTGTGATGCCAGTAAGGCAGAGTCAGGCGCAGGACAACACAATTGAGTATTTAATTCGTTTACTCAAAATAATCCATAAGAGTGATGAATAAACAGTCCACATGAAAAATACAGAAACAAATTACAACAAACAATCATGGACAAAAATATGGGGGAAACAGAGGGTTAAATAAGGAACATGTAATGATGGGAAATTAAAACCAGGTGTGTGAAAAGGAAGACAAAACCAACGGAAAATGAATAATGGATCGGTGGCGGCTAGAAGACCGGTGACGTCGACCGCCGAAAGCCGCCCGAACAAGGAGAGGGACCAACTTCGGCTGAAGTCGTGACAGTAGGCACATTTGCTATTTAATGCAACAGTTTTTGTGACAAAACTATCGGTAGAGTTAAAAATGCGATGGAAACACATTGATTATTTGATTTGTATTAGGTACATGAAAACGTAAGCGAAAATATACATTTTGTGTGCACTACATCATCACACACTGATTTTCATCTGCAACACGTCAGTTTGGTAGAAACACACACAAATGTGTATATTTTCATTACACAGATTTTAGAACATTCACATGAAATTCTGTCGCCAATGATGCAATTTCAATATTTATTGAGTTGCTTTGTGTATCAACAAATTAGCTGGAGATGACTTGACTGCAACACTGCACACTGCGTCCAGGTTTCTTGACATAGGCGTTTCAAAGAGCTGTCAGTCAAGGCGAGCTCATGAATATAAACTCCCCGCCCACTCAGCCTGTCTTTTCAAATTTCCTGGTTGCTAAATGTTTTTGCATTTCTATCCAAAACAAATATTATGGCTGACATTTTAGTCATTCAAAAGGCTATTGTTTTGGACCTTTAAAACGTCTTATTTTGCTGTGTGGTGCACTACTTTTGACCAGAGCTCTATGGGTCTTGCTCAAAAGTAGTGCACTATAAAGGGAATAGGGTGGCATTTGGGATGTAGGCCCTCTCTTTTATACTGAGAAGGACAAAAAATATTCAGTCAGCATTAACCTAGGCCTATGGCTTTATCTTGGTATCTGCTGGCCAAAACCACCTCCACATGCCATCACGTTTTTCTCAGATTGTGCGTCTGTTGACAGATTTTTATTGTTTTGAGTTTAATTAATGGGGACGTCTAATGTATTGAGAATTTATGTATTTAAAAAATAAATTACAAAATAAATTAAATCACTGTGGTACAACTGTCTCTCTCCATTATACCAGTCTCTCCATGGTGGTCTACTTTCCACAGCGTGGAACGATCATGAATTGTGTTTTATTTTTTTCTCAATTTTGGGCAAAAACTGAATGGGGTTTCAAGCTTTTTATTCTAATGACGTTTCAAGCTTCTGAATCTGGAGGGTCACATTGAGATTGACATCTACATGTCGAATTGCCGCCATTCATCCATACCCAGCTGTCACAAACTTCTTTATTAGCGGACCAAGACGCAGCGATGCTTCCAGTATACATATTTATTGAATAACGTAACTGGGGGGGAAAAACAATAAACGAAGATTGTAACATATAACATAGACGAAACACTTACGCTATGAACAAACAACAATAACCCACCAAAACCCTAGTGCAAAACCACAAACATATATATGGTTCCCAATTAGAGGTAACGACACTCAGCTGCCTCTAATTAGGAACCATTTACCCAACATAGAAATAGAACACCTAGAACAGAAAAACCCTACACCAAAAACGAAACTAAACACGCCAGCCTGTAAAACTCAGGCCTGGATGTGACACCAGCAGATGATCGCTAAAACAATCTGGCCATCTGATGCCTTTCTGGTGAGTTTCCTGTCCTATACACTGTTGGGATTCTGTATTGGAACACAAAGAATGGCCAACCACTCTGTCTCCTGTGTTTTCACATTTCCCCCTTTTGTAAGCCTGGGCTCTTTTTTTATTGGATGCAGAATGCATCCTCTAGAAGAGGAGAAACGATACCAGGCATAGATAAAACACAGGGCTGCCTGGGACGTGCTGAAAGTTTGTGTCCCAAATGGCACCCTATTCCCTATATAGTGCACTACTATGGGCCCTGGTCAAAAGTAGTGTGCTATATAGGGAATAGGGTGCCATTTGGGACACACCCCGAGTTTCATTTCACTTGACCTTTGGGGGAAGAGAAACTTGACAAAAACAAACGTCCCTCCTTGACACAAGGACACCGTTTAATTTTGTGCAGGAAGAGCTGAAAAGAGTGTTTCCATTTACAGTGTTTCCGTCAGAGAGAGCTGAACTAACTCATCTGTACTGTGGCACGGGTTAAGTCCCAAATGGCATGATATTCCCTTTATAACACTACTCATAGGGCTCTGGTCAAAAGTCATGCACTATGTAGGGAAAAGGGTAACAGTTGGGATGTAGAAACAGACAGCAGCCCACCCACATTGAGTGTGGAGTCTGGAGAGAAATCAATGTTAAAGGATTTTAGAGGCTAACAATAATTAGTCTCGTATCCCAGACCTGCTGTAGTCTTTTAAAGTTTCTTAAGTACTAGCCACAAATGTTTGTATTTCCCTCTATTGATATTATAGTTTTGGGATGCTCAGAGCTTTTTGTAAAGAGCAAAGCAAACAAAGACGGAAAGAGTTGACTCCTGGTTTCAATAAAATGAGCTACTTTGACTTGTGTGAAATTTGGTAATAAGCTCACGGTCAGAAGCTCACATGCTGTAGTATCACATTATTCAAATAGTTACTTACACTCCCTGCATATTTATTTGGACAGTGAAGCAAAACTTTTTATTTGGCTCTATTATCCAGCATTTTGGATTTGCGATCAAATATTTTATGAAGCAACAGTACAGAATGCCACCTTTTATTTGAGTGGAATTTTCATGTGCATGTCTGTTTTAATATTTAGAAATGATTGCTCTTTATGTATCTAGTCCCCCGATTTGAAGGTGTCATAAGTATTAGGACAAATGTACTTATGTACTACATTTAGTCAAAAGTTTTGTATTTGGTCCCATATTCCTAGCACACAATGACTAAATTAAGCTTGTGTGTCACGTCCAGCCCTGGGTTTCAGGCTGGCGTGTTTAGTTTGTTTTGTTTAGTAGGGTTTTTTGTGTTCTAGGTTTTCTATTTCTATGTTGGGGAAATGGTTCCCAATTAGAGGCAGCTGATTGTTGTTACCTCTAATTGGGAACCATATATATGTTTGTGGTTTTCACTGGGGTTTTTGTTGGTCATTGTTTCATTGTTGGTTGGTGTGTTTCATGTACACCGTAGTTACGATCTTCTTTGCTTTATTATTTTCCCAGTTTACGTTTAAATAAATATGTATACTGGAAGCATCGCTGCGTCTTGGTCCGCTACTATAGGAGATCGTGACATTGTGACTCTTTTAGCTTGTTGAAAGCATTTGCAGTTTGTTTTGGTTGTGTTTTGGAGTATGTTGTGCCCAAAATAAATGAATGGTAAATTGTGACCCGATTCAGGAAACTAGGCATATGTCGCAATTCATGAATTCACAAGAGAGCTGTTTTTATTGGCAGAAATGAACATGTGAACTTTCATGTGCCTTAATAAAAAAAATGTATGCCATCTGTAAATACGAATAAAATTGTTAAATTACGAGCCTTGTTGGTTAAGCCACAAAAAAAGTCAGCAACCTTCCCACTAGCCATGATTGGCTGAGATAATGAGTGGGCTGGACATGCCAAGAGATGAGTCTGGATTGGTCTTCCATATAGAATGTTTCTGTGTATTTGAGCTCGTCAGTGTTGGTAAACCTTTTGAACACGGCTTTAAAAAATGTTTTATTGTGTAGTGGAGCTGCATAAGTGTTGCTCTCCACTTTCTGGAGGATCAAGTTTTGAAATCAGTGGAATTAGAGTATTATAGCTAAAGAGATGGAGGAAAAACCCGTCTCCGGATTACGTCTTCAAACTAAGGGCAACCGTGGTATGGCATTCCTGACAGGGAGATACAGTACATCCATCATGATGTATAGGGGTATGATAGTCTAGTGTTAGCTATCTACATTTTCAGATATTACAAGTTTCTGATTTTGACAGAAAGTGGTTTCATTTCAAGCTAAAGTGTACTGTTAGATAGCTAGCTAATGTTAGCTGGCTGGCTCCCTAGCTGAAAAAAAAGCATATATTTTTGTTTGTCGGAGATTAAGAGGGTGTGAACGATGCTGAATGGGTGTAGACAAAGAAGAGCTCTTCACTAGATACCAAAACATTCAAAGGCCATTTTATCAAAAGTGAGTTTACAAGTTGATCAACTTTCAAAGCAGAATTACTTTCCAATTGTTCCTCAAATGCAGTGTATGATATACCATTTTGTAGCACTGTCTCTACTTTTATCCAACGTCAACTTGTAAACTTTAACTTAAACATTTCAAATTTTGCTACATAAGACTGATCCAGGTGGTGAGTCACAATTACATAGTGTCATTTTCGAGTCACTTTGACTGTAAATAAGAATATAAATTGTTTCTGAACACTTTTACCTTAATGTGGATGTCATGACTCCGGATAATCATGAACAGATCGTGAGAAAGTTACAGATGCACAAAGATCATGCCCGAAAACATGCTAACCTCTCACCATTATCAATAACAGGGAAGGTTAGCATTTTTTGAGGTGTATGATTCTTGGGATTCAACCAAGAGCATGCATCGTATGTTAATCAGAGGAAGCCATCCGACACAGGCTAATTGTTACAATTACTTGAGCTTTGCTATTCATTATTGAAGGAGAATTGGGAGTTTCTTTTTCTCGTTCTTACTCTCTCTCTTTCTCTCTCTATCACTCATTCACTTTCTTTCTCTCTCTCCACCCTCTTCAAACTGTTCTCTTTCTCTCGTTATTTCTCTCTCGTTCTCTCATTCTTGTGCTGTCTCCTTTTCTCTTTCTCCCTCCCCTCCCCCTCTCTCCGATTTCCCATTTCTTTACTTTACTAATTTAATGTTTATCCGCTGTAAGTGTCTCTGCACCATTCATGTCAGGTATCGTCAGAAACGCTTTTTGCACCCTTCCATTCTGAGGCGTAGCGACAGTGCTTGGCCGTCCATTACTAATTACCATTATCATAGTTTCCTGGTTCTCTAAATTAAATATTTATCCACACTTTGTCTAGCATCACTATAATGAATTCAAATGCATAATTAACAACAGAAGACTACACCAAGGGGGATCCCAGAGTGATTTGTAGCACATTTACAGTAGGCTTGTTTATCTAATTTGGCATATATCAATATGAACTTCTAACTTCACAATGCATCTCTCTGCATTGCTCAACTACTGATGTATGCACACACGCATGTAGCACACACGCATCTCTCTGCATTGCTCAACTACTGACGCGCACACACACACACACACACACACACACACACACACACACACACACACAATAGGAATCATTGCTGAGGATGTGAAGGTGTTGTTGTTATGGAGATTCTGCTACCTGTGTATTCATAGTGTAGTATGCTGAATCATGCTGCTGGTGGTTAACACGGCATGCTAATGACTACTATATTTTACATTGTCTCTTGGAGCTTGTCATTCAGCCAGGCACGATATGCTATAAACTAGTGCTCTCTTGCAGTACAAGCCTCACTATGTGGGGAAACTGGCATGGTGGATGGTGGATACTGGTGAAGTATGAAATAAAAAGAGTCTGCTCCTCAGGAGAATGTGAGGCTTGTTCTGATTGCACAGATTATCACCTCTGTGCCTTCGACTGAAATGCAATTTGTTTTGGTTGTTGAAGAAGGGACATGGGCTGTGTAACTTATTAGAATGCAAATGTGTGAGAAGGCAGAGAAGAGGGCTGAGGTATTTTATACAGTCTGAGCACTATCAGTATAACCATCATAGCCAGCCAGAGTCACACTAAGTCATTCGGCTATTCAGCAGCTAGACATTTCCAATAACAATGTGTGTATTACTGGCATATGAACATGTGATTAAATGCATATTGAAAGGGCTTCAAATGTTCTTTACAGCATGAGTATGTCTATATATTCACTGACAGCTCCTTTCACTTCACCAGACAATTTTAGAAATAAATCATGGGTGCTCATGTTCATAACAAGCTAATCTCAATACTGTGATCCCCTGGTTTGCAGCATGCAGCTAGCTGGGAAAGAGAGAAGTGGAAAGGTGATATGGCATCCTCATCTCTGCTTGCGTGGGATGTCTTTTTCAGGGGTGGCTGTGGTAAATTTAGTCTATCACTGTGTCAAATACATTTCCATTAGGATTTTTTTTAGCCAGCCAGGCCTAGGAATAGGAGTGTGACACAGCCTTATTTTCAGTCTGGGAAAAAAAGAGTGCCTAGGCTAGGAAACACTCAGAGATTTGAAAAAACATACTTCAATGACTTCTGAGTATTCTGTAATTTGAATTACACTGGGCTGAACTACACCAATGTATTTTGTATTTTCCAAATACATAATTATTTTCTATAATTTTATAGAGGATCACATTTTTCACCCTGCATTGGTATCCCAAATCTGATAGCACTATGGTGTTCAATTAGCGTCTGCTAATTATTATAAATGTATGTGTAAAAATGTTGATCATGAAATAAATGTTTTATTTGTCACATGCGATGAACAGTACTGGTGTAGACTACTGTGAAATGTTTGCTTAGGAGCCCTTCCCAACGATGCAGAGATGAAAAAGAATAATACAAATAGAAATACACAAGAATGGAGCTGTAAACAGGGAGTGCCAGTATGAGATCAATGTGCAGAGTATGTACATGAAGGCAGGGTAAAGTGACTAGGCAACAGCATAGATAATAATAATAATAATAATAATAATAATAATAATAAAGAACAGAGTAGCAGCAGCAAATAAGTTTAAAAGTTTGTGTGTGTCATGTTTATGTATGTATGTGTGTTTGTGTTGTGTCAGTATGCATGTGTGTGTTATGTTATGTGTTTTGATATGTTATGTGTTATAAATACTTTGTTGAGGGAAAATGTACTTGGTACGATTGTGATATGTTGTTGTCTCACCTAGCTATCTTAAAATAAATTTACACATTTTCAAGTTGCTCTGGATAAGAAAAAAAAGAACAATTGCAAAGCATGCTGAGTATTATTATAATGAGCTCTGCCCAACAAGGCCAATAATAATATTAGCCATTTTGCTTTGCAGTTCATTTTGGTATGTTCATTTTCACATATACATTTATACAGAGTGACTTGCTCAACTAAGGTAGATAAAAAAAAAACATATCACAGACATAGCAAGAAAAGCTTATTTTTTTGTAACCGTTACTGAGAATGTTGTTGCTGTTGGGGCTGTCTACTTGCAAATGTATTCTAGAATACAATTTACATGTATTTTAATTAAAAACATTACAAAATACAAGTATTTTGTAGTTTATTTTGATGTATTGATCTTTATGGTATTTTGTAATATTACTTTTAATTTTGCCTATCCCTCTCTTCCTCCTTCTTTTTTCCTCACTCTGCGAACATTATAAATCAAATAGTTTGAGATGAATAATTTAACTCCATCTGTGGAGAACCATGGCTGGAGGGATAGAGTATTGGAGGAAGAGAGAGTGAAGTTGGTGGTTTTCAGCGCCCCTCTACCTCTCTTGATGTGTGAGCTAGTGACAAAGTGAGGTTCTGACTTCAATTAAGGCACAGACTGTTCAGCCAGCCAGTCAACCTTTGAAACACTTTGCATACTAGGTCTCATGACCAGATAAAACTCAATGCATTTTCTGACAACTGCACTGTCTGCCACTGGTACCTCATTTAAATGAGTCTAAGAAATACCTTTAATGACATGAGGTGATTTCCATGTAAAAGGACACATGAGCACATAAACTCAATGCCCTCTCTGACAACTGTACTGACAACTGTACTGTCTGCCACTGGAAACTCGTTTTAATGAATCTAAGAAGTACATGGAACGATGAGCACCAACATGAGAAGTTCATAGGAACATGTCAAATTTGGTGTAAAAAAAAAAAGCTAAGAGTCTATATATAGGCAAATATACATTTGTCAACCATTTTTCATCCTAAAAATGTGGAATAAGCAAAGTCCTTGATTTCTGGTCAAACAGATAGAAAAGGGGTCTTAGAAAACATCTACCACAAAAAGTCTTAAAAGGTGTTAGAAATACATTGTTTTTTTTTTATGTTGAAGTGAAGACCTCTGACAACTAATATCAATTTTTGATTTGTTTCTGCCTTTTGTAAGTTTAAGAAACATTTCATTGTGCCTTAATTCCGTTACCAAAAACCCACATAATGTATCTGTAGCCCTTCACTGCAGTCAATGACCAAAAGCGCCCTCTTTGGCTTCATGGGTCGAATGTTATTAATACTTTTCATAATTAAATAATTGTTTAAAAGTATTTAAAATAAAAACTACGTCAAACAGTTTTGTTATATTCAGTTTTCTGTGTAATATTGTCGAACTCAAATTGAATACATTTCAACTCTATCTGACATGGTATGGTATGGTATGGTGTCTTTTTTGTAAGCCCATAACCATGTGTGTGAGGTGTATACTTTTATTTAAAAGTAGATTTGTATAAGACTAACATGAATCACTCTGTGTTAACCTGATTTAGCCCACTGCAATAATTAATATATTTTCTATTTCTCTCCCTCATGAGGAAGGAGGATAATGAAAGTTCATCAATTAGTTATAGTGTGTTATCAGTTTTGTTTATGAATTATTAAGTGATTAAAACTCAAATTCCATTACCAAATCAGTAACGGTATTCCCGAAAAATCGTTAACGAAATTTCTGTAATTGAATAGGCTACAATGGGAAATCATAGTAGTCACAAACCACAGTTGGGTTCACAAGTTTGTACAGCACAGCACATTACTGCACAGTACAGTAAATAAAAGTTTAGTATAGTACAGTACTGTAGAGTTCAGTACAGTACACAGTAAAGCACAGAGTTGAGTACACTATAATGTACTGTATTGTACTGAACTATACTCTATTTTACTGTACTGTACTCTACTGTACTGTAGTCTACTGTACTGCACTCTTCTGAGCTCTACTGTGCTGTACTTTGATGTCCAAACTTGTGAAACATAGACATCTATGACTGGTTTAGATTTGGTCTGGTCCAGAGGGAACCAAATTTGGTCTTGTTTGGGGGTGGAGCTCATTATAATAATAGCCTGTGTATAGAATAATACCCAAATACGCAAAAGAGGATATTGCATATTTATATCTTTGTGTACCTATTTAGGACACATCACCATGAAGAGAATAACTTTCATATTCATAATTATGCATTTCTATGTAGTACAGATCAGGGAACCATGATGAAATTCCGTTACCGCAATTCCGTTACCGTGTCTAAATCCACTTCTCTTACTGTTGTTCAATAACCAAAAGTCTCAGTGCACTGCGTCATGGAATTGCCCATGAAGTATAAGACAGTATGGTTTCAAAGACTGCACCTCAAATATCACCCTCCTCCCTTACGATGCACCCTATGGACCCTATAAAGGGAACTATAGTGCACTATAAAGGGAATAGGGTGCCATTTGGGACGTACACAGAGGAATTGAAAGCTATAGACCATGATATTTTCTCAGCATGTCCTTAATCCCGGTAAGGAATAAAATACAGCAAAATAAAAGGTAAAAACTACATGAAATTGTCTTTATTTATTGACAAGCTACATTAAGATCAAATCTCTCCCTTAATTATTAACTTACATTTCATTTTATGTTTTATTTTATCCAATCTGGAAATTTAATAAAACAAGCAAATTTCCCTCTTGTCGCAATGCTAAATCATTTTATTAGTACTGCATTTGTTGACGTAAGGAGCTTGTACCTTCTGCTGTTCTGTCAATATCTAACTGTAGATAATTGGTTGGACACACAGTGGAGGTACACTGATAGTCAAACTAATGAACAGAGATTCTGAGCGTAATTTTACCTCTCCTTCTTTCCTCCCGTCTGCAGGGATTGCACTAAAGGGCAAGGTTGTAGCTTAGTTAATGAGGTTTACGGGTGAGCAGTACTGGTGGTGTGCTTCAGGTTTGTACACCGTGTCCTCCTCCTCCACATCAGCCTACCTGCGCTCACTACTGGCAAGTGGAGTAAGTGAGGAGGGGACAGGGGAGGTGGTAGGCAGTGGAGGAGGTGAGTAGGTGAAAGTTGAGATGTCGGGGCAGTGGAGGAGTTTAGGAGGTGACACAAGGAGGTGGGGGGCAGTGGAGGAGGTGAGGAGGCGACACATGGTGGAGGGGTATCCATGAACTCCTTCATTACCCTGCCTCCTGCACCTCGCCTCCCCCTGAGCCTGCCACTTGCAAAAATTCAAGGTGACAGGGGCATGCACAGAGTAAGGGTAGAGAATCCGGGGGAGGGGGTTATGAGCTTGTTTAAGAGTGCAATTTAATAAGGCCTTGGCGTCTTGATCTCAGTGTGAAATACTGCAGCTTCACCATAGTGTGGGGTTCGATCCCAAATGGCAGCACTACTTTTAACCAGGGTCCATACGGAAAATTTATTTTGAAATAGTGACATACTGTATATTGGAAACATATCATTGCACTTTCAGTATTAAGGTAATGTTAGCCAACAAAGACTGAAAGCTAGCACTTATGACCAGTTCATGCACCACAATACATAATACTTTCTTACACAAAACATAGCTAGTTAACGGTAGGTAGCTAGCTAACTAACGTTAGTTACGTTAAGTTTAAAACCACCAAACTTTGGGAAACTGTTGCACTGCTAGCTACCTACCTTATAATGCATGCCATTGGCATTGCAAATCTAACTAGGTAGGCTACTCAATATACCAAGCTATGGTAAGACAAGGTACTGTAGGCAGATTTCACTCAGGACAAACACTGCAGTTAGCTACGTTACATTTCCTCATCTAAGAACAACCAAGACCACAACACAAACAATAGCCGAGAAAACAAATAGCTTTGTTAAAAATCTCTTAAGGATGACATACCCAATGACATACCCAAATCTAACTGCCTTTAACTCTGAAGCAAGGTTATGCATTTTCTTGGTACCATTTGAAAGGAAACACGTTGAAGTTTGTGGAAATGTGAAATGAATGTAGGAGAATATAACACATTAGATCTGGTAAAAGATAATACAAAGAAAAAAACTGCAGTTTTTTTGTATTTTTTTATACCATCATTGAATTGCAAGAGAAAGGCCATAATTATTATTCCAGCCCAGGTGCAATTTAGATTTTGGCCATTAGATGGCAGCAGTATATGTGCAACATTTTAGACTGATCCAATGAACCACTGCATTTCTGTTTAAAATGTTGTATCAAGACTGCCAAAATGTGCCTAATTTGTTTATTAATAACTTTTCATGTTCAAAACTGTGCACTCTCCTCCAACAATAGCATGGTATTCTTTCACTCTAATAGCTACTGTAAATTGGACAGTGCAGTTATTAACAAGAATTTAAGCTTTCTGACAATATATGATATGTCAATGTCCTGGGAAATGTTCTTGTTACTTACAACCTCATGCTAATCGCATTAGCCTACGTTAGCTCAACCGTCCCGCCGATCCTGAAGAAGTTTTAATAAACAGTAAACTAGTTATGAACTGCATAATAGTCAATGGTTTAACACCAAACGCACATGTAAACAGAGCTTCAGTACAGTTGTGCACTGCAAGTGTGCAAATGCATGCTAGCATCAGACAAATTACGAGACTCGATTGACAGCATGGCGGTTTCAAACATGTATGTAGAATAAATTCCAGCTTCGGCATACGCTCTCTCTCCTGACTTCTTTTCATCCTTATAACCCACATTTGTGCTGACTGATTAACACAGTGTCAAGTTATTTTTCAGTGTGCTCCCAGAAAATCTGAAGTCACCATCCACAAGTAAAACTTAGTCATGGGATGCGGGTGCTGCACACGGTGCACCCAGGTAAAACAATATCAGAATCATTGAGGGGGTTTAATTCATCTCACCCGGGCGCCCTTGTAGGTGTGTTTTGCATTGGCTGAAAGTTTATTACATTCGATTCGGAACCTGGCTGTCTCCCAGCTGTGAGCCAGATGCCCCGCTCTGTCCAATGGCGAAGTTGGCTCAAAACAAAAGTGACATAATTAAGTATGTGTAGTAATGAGTAGGATTCTGTGTTTTCACGTGCAAAAGTTATTATTTTTGTTAAAAATGCTTTATATGCCATCCTTCCCCGCTTTCACCCGATGATGTGACGGGCCATGTACCAGGGCCAGACTAATCGAACCCCCTCTCTGCTTGCTTAAATTGAGTGCCATGCTGTGCGCAGTCAAAATAAAATTACATGCTTGCTAACTTGGTTAGCTAAGTGATTAAATGAGTCAGCTTTCAACAAATCAACTGTTTTAGACTATTATATTTTAGCTAAGCAAGACAAATAAACGTTCAATCAGTATTGAGTGAATGAACAAAATCCTTTTGGAACAAACGCTTCCAGACTGCCCATTTAAATGGTCTGTCTGGGTCAATATTTGAAGAACAGGATTTGTATTGTAATGGTCAGAGTTACTGCATGTGGATCTGAAGATTGTGAGTTCTCCTCCCTGAGGAAACATTTTTACCATTATTACATTTTTAGTTTTGACAGCCCCCTCCTATCTCTCTCACACACACACACACACACACACACACACACACACACACACACTTAAAAGAGCCTTTGGATTCGTGGAGTGGCAGTGAGTCTGGTGGTGTGTACTACTGTGTGCTTCTTGCTAGAACGATGGAGAGACCAGCTCTGAGACTCTCAAGGAAGAGGTTGTTTCCCTCATCCGTGAGATGCACGCCATCCCTACGGTACTGCCCAGGGACACAGTGTATTATGGCAGAGTGACGGATTGTGGGCATGGGCCTGTCATTGAGAAATGCAAGCTGCCCATGTGGAGTTGAAAAACAACTTATGCCAATTCAATTACATGCAGTACACATGGTACTTCACACACTATCAATACTTAAAATGAATTATATATTTTTAAATTTAACCTCTATTTAATTTGGCAAGCCAGTTAAGAACAAATTCTTATTTACAATGATGGCCTACCCCGGCCAAACCCAGACGACGCTGGGCCAATCTTACTCCCATCTGTTTCATATTTCATACTGCCATTTATAAATGTGGGAATGTATGCTCTTTTACTGGAGTTGTGCAGCTGTGTGCATAATTACTAAGAACATTTGTAGCTAAAGGATTTAGAGAACATATCCACATTTTGGAGTTTTTTGCAGTTTTTTTTGTAAATGAGCATCTTCTCCATTGTGCCTATTGCATACAACTTTATGTAGGACTGAGACTGCAGTACCTATGGCTTCCACTAGATGTCAACAGTCTATATACAAAGTCTGGGAATTCTAGAAGTGACCAGAACAGATAGGAACAGGAAATTGTCAGGCGACCACTTTTGTAAAAAAAGGTTTGACGCGGGCGAGATTGTGAACGCGCACCACTTTATTTTTCTTTTCCGGTTGAAATATTACAGCAAATATACCCAAAAGGATACCTAAGGATACATTAAAAATGATGTTTGATTTGTTTGTAGAAAGTGTATAGGTATAATTTGAATGTGTTCTCTTCACGGTTCAATGGGCGACTCAACGGTGGATTTTCTGATCGTAAGAACCATTGGATGTCTTCGTTGGACACTTGGGAAGCCCTCAGCAGAAGTTCTTCGAAAGGTAAGTGATATTTTTTAGCTCTTATATGGGTTTTGTGTGACCCGCGCTGGATATGAATTTATGCTAATGTGGAAAATATGTGTGGTGCTATCCTCAAACAATCAAATGTTGTGCTTTCGCCGTAAAGCCTTTTTGAAATCTGACAACGCTGTGATATTGCCAAGAAGCAGAGCTTTTGATGACTATGCAACACTTGTATATTGATGAATGTTTAATAATTCAACTTTTGGATTTTGAATTTGGCGCCTTACATTTCACCGGGTAGTGTCGGGAGCGCGCCACTACTCCCTAAGTAGTTAAACAGCTTGGAATATTCCAGAAAATGATGTTATGGCTTTAGAAGCTTCTGATAGGCTAATAATCTGAGTCAATTGGAGGTGTCCTTGTGGATGTATTTCAAGGCCTACCTTCAAACACAGTACCTCTTTGCTTTACATCATTGGACAATTAAAAGAAATCAGCCAAGACCTCTGAAAAAGAATTGTAGAACTCCACAAGTCTGGTTCATCCTTGGGAGCAATTTCCAAACGCCTGCAGGTACCATGTTCATCTGTACAAACATTAGTATGCAAGTATAAACACCATGGGACCACGCAGCCGTCATACCGCTCAGGAAGGAGACGCCTTCTAGAGATGAACGTACTTTGCTGCGAAAAGCGCAAATCAATCCCAGAATAACAGCAACGGACCTTGTGAAGATGCTGGAGGAAACAGGTACAAAAGTATCCATATCCACAGTAAAAAGAGTCCTATATCGACATAACCTGAAAGTCTGCTCAGCAAGGAAGAAGCCACTGCTCCAAAACCGTTATTAAAGGCCAGACTACGGTTTGCAACTGCACATGGGGACAAAGAATGTACTTTTTGGAGAAATGTCCTCTGGTCTGATGAAACAAAAATAGAACTGTTCGGCCATAATGACCATCGTTATGTTTGGAGGAGAAAGGGGGAGGCTTGCAAGCCGAAGAACACCATCCCAAACGTTAAGCACGGGGGTGGCAGCATCATGTTGTGGGGGTGCTTTGCTGTTGCACTTCACAAAATAGATTAATTCATGAGGCAGGAAAATGATGTGGATATATTCAGGAAGTTAAAGCTTAGTCGCAAATGGGTCTTCCAATTGGTAAATGACCCCAAGCATTCTTCCAATGTTGTGGCAAAATGGCTTATGGACAACGAAGTCAAGATTGGAGTGACCATCACAAAGCCCTGACCTCAATCCCATAGAAAAGTTGTGGGCAAAACTGAAAAAGCGTTTGTGAGCAATGGTGCAGCCACGCAGTTATGGGTGAAGTAGGCTCAACAGAGCCTCTTGAACCTCAGGATGCTGAAGAAATTTGGCTTGTCACATAAAACCTTCACAAACCTTTACAGATGCACAATTGAGAGCAAGGAGACTTCAGGAAACAGCAGAGGGAGCACCCCCCTATCCACATCAACGGGATCGCAGTGGACAAGGTGGAAGGTTTTAAGTACAGATGCACAGTTGAGAGCATCCTGTCGGGCTGTATCACTGCCTGGTACGGATACTGCACCACCCACAAATGCAAGGCTCTCCAGAGGGTGGTACGGTCTGCACAACGCATCACCAGGGGGCAAACTACCTGCCCTCCAGGACACCTACAGTACCCGATGCCCCAGGAAGGCCAAAAAGATCATCAAGGACAAAAGCCACCCGAGCCACTGTCTGTTAACCCCACTACCATCCATAAGGCGAGGTCAGTACTAGTGCTTCAAAGCTGGGACCGAGAGACTGAAAAACAGCTTCTATCTCAAGGCCATCAGACTGTTAAACAGCCATCATTGGCACAGTGGCTGCCGCCTACATACAGACTCGATATCATTGGCCACTTTAATAAATGGATCACTAGTCACTTTAATAATGCCACTTTAATAATGTTTACATATCTTGCATTACTCATCTCATATGTATATACTATATTCTATGCCAGCTATTGCATCTTGCTTATGCCGCTCGGTCATCGCTCATCCATATATTTATATGTACATATTCTTTTTCCATCCCTTTACTTAGATTTGTGTGTATTAGGTAGTTGTTGTGGAATTATTAGATTACTTGTTAGATATTACTGCACTGTCAGAACTAGAAGCACAAGCATCTCGCTACACTCGCATTAACATCTGCTAACCATGTGTTTGTGACCAATAAAATTTGATTTGATTTGATCTAAGATAGCAGCTAACTACAGTCAAATAAGGAGCATGTTGTCGTTGATGTCATGTTGGAATAAGTCGAGGTAGCAATTGTTAGTGAAATGATACGTGGTGCCATAATATAAATGATGGCTTAGATTTAAATTCCCATGGATGCCATGTAATTTGTTGTAACCATTAGCACAAAATAGCGTGCATTTTTTTATTCAGCTCTGTTGGGTATCCACTAGTTACCACAGACAAAGTCAAAATTGGCAAAATCGTAAAAATAATTAAAAAAAACATTTATCTTTTTCATAACCTTATACCTAACATTAAGTAATATCAGTGTGGTTAGGTTTTGGTTAAAATCTGATTTTAAGAAGAGTAATTCTAGAAATGGGGATCTATGACTCCATGTCAGTAGTGGCGCAGCGGTCTAAGGCACTGCATCTCAGTGCAAGAGGCGTCACTATAGTACCTGGTTTGAATCCAGGCTGTATCACATCCGGCTGTGATTGGGAGTCCCATAGGGCGGTGCACAATTGGCCCAGCATCTTCCAGATTTGCTTGGAGTAGGCTGTCATTGTAAATAAGAATTTGCTCTTAACTTCTCAGGGAGCAGCTCCTGAGGTGACGGTTTTGGAGAGCCTGGCGTGCCCAAAGTAAAATGCCTCCCATTCAGGCCCAGAAAATAGGATATGCATATATTTAGTACCATTGGATAGGAAACACTCTGAATTTTCCAAAACTGNTAGTGGAGGCTGTCGTTTCTGACTATGACGCGCGAACCAAATGGAGATTTATGGATATAATACATGACTTTTTCTAACAAAAGAACCATGGATTGTCTTCGTTGGACACTTAGGATGACCTCAGCAGAAGTTCTTCAACAGGTAATTGATTTGTTTTCGCTGTGAAATGTGTTATGTGTGTGCCACGCTGGCTAATGAATTCATGGCTATGAGAAAGTATGTGAGGTGCTGTCCTCAAACAATCAAATGTAGAGCTTTCGCCGTAAAGCCTTTTTGAAATCTGACAACGCTGTGATATTGCCAAGAAACAGAGCTTTTGATGAGTATGAAACACTTGTATATTGGTAGATGTTTAATAATTCAACTTTGGGATTTTGAATTTGGCGCTTTACATTTTACCTGGTGGTGTCGGGAGCGACCCACCGCTCCCTGTCTAGTTAACTTCTTAGGGAGCGGCAGGTGAGGTGACGGTTTTGGAGAGGCTGGCGTGCCCAAAGCAAAATGCCTGCCACTCAGGCTCAGAAAATAGGATATGCACATAATTAGTACTATTGGATAGAACTCATTTAGCAGGCAAAAACCAGAGAAAAATCTATCCGGAAATCAGTTTCTGGTGACCTATTGCTCTGTTTGACACACTCCCTATTGAATCCATTTGTAACCAGGACTGAGACTGCAATATCTATGACTTCCACTAGATGTCAACAGTCTATATACAAAGACTCAGAGAGATTGGAGTAAACAGAACGAATAGGTACAGGAAATGGCCAAGGTAGCTCAGATGTCAAGTTTTCTCGGGCACGAGTCTGGCTGCGCGCCCCACTTTATTTTACTTATATAAGGTATAGGTGACTATCCGAGTGAAATATTATCTCTAATATTCATAAAAGGATAGCTAAGGATGCATTTTAACTGGTATTTCATTTGTTTAGGAAATGTTTATAGGTATATTTGAACGCGTTCTCTTCACGTTTCAATGGGCGATTCGATGTTGGATTTTCTGAACATAACGCGCCAACCAAACTGAGATTTATGGATATAATAAATGACTTTTTCTAACAAAAGAACCATTGGATGTCTTCGTTGGACACTTGGGAAGCCCTCAGCAGAAGTTCTTCAAAAGGTAAGGGATTTGTTTTCGCTGTGAAATGTGTTTTGTGTGAACCGCGATGGTTTATGAATTTATGCTAATGCAGAAATATTGGACTACTACTCCGTAAGTAATTAACTTACTTGCCTAGTTAAATAAAAAGTAATAATATGATTGAATTCTTTACAATGCATTATACCATTTCAAGAGCTAATACTACACTTATATCAGAAGTGGAGAAGCCCTATGCACCATACAACGGTTTACTCCTGAAGTAACTCCCTGTCAGAGAGACTGCGATAAGAGGATTAGGCAGGAGGCCCTGGGCCAGTGGTAGGTCAGGGATGAGGGATCACTCCTTAAATCACACTCACTAACTCTATCCGTCTCTCTCCAAGTGCTACAGAGGCAGACTGGTCCAAAGACCTCCAGAGCCATCTGACCAACTACCTGTGATCTCTCCAGAGGACAGAGAAGTAAGCACCACTCATAATAGTATACTTGATGCACTGTGTAAACAACCTTCACTATGGAAGTCTGCTTGTGTGTTGCTAGCATATTATCCAGGGCCAATGGTTGGATTGGATTTACTGTACTCAGTCCAAAACTCATGCTCTCTCCTCCCTGTAAAAGTCTCCCAGACTTTTATCAAAACTGACATGTGTCCATCTCCCTTTCTTCTAGGTGAGTCTGCTGGACTATGGAACTCTAGAGCAGCACATGAAAACAAATTGATACTTTGTTGTCAGCTATCTTCAGACTTTCAATTTTGGAGATGACCAAATGCAATAAAGTTATGTACAGTCGTGGCCAAAAGTTTTGAGAATGACACAAATATTAATATTCACAAAGTCTGCTGCCTCAGTTTGTATGATGGCAATTTGCATATACTCCAGAATGTCATGAAGAGTGATCAGATGAATTGCAATTAATTGCAAAGTCCCTCGTTGCCATGCAAATGAACTGAATCCCCCAAAAACATTTCCACTGCATTTCAGCCCTGTGATTCTCTCGTTAACACAGGTGTGAGTGTTGATGAGGACAAGGCTGGAGATCACTCTGTCATGCTGATTGAGTTCGAATAACAGACTGGAAGCTTCAAAAGGAGGGTGGTGCTTGGAATCATTGTTCTTCCTTTGTCAAACATGGTTACCTGCAAGGAAACATGTGCCGTCATCATTGCTTTACACAAAAAGGGCTTCACAGGGAAGGATATTGCTGCCAGTAAGATTGCACCTAAATCAACCATTTATTGGATCATCAAGAACTTCAAGGAGAGTGGTTACATTTTTGTGAAGAAGGCTTCAGGGCGCCCAAGAAAGTCCAGAAAGCGCCAGGACCGTCTCCTGCAGTTGATTCAGCTGCGGGATCGGGGCACCACCAGTACAGAGCTTGCTCAGGAATGTCAGCAGGCAGGTAACCTACTTGAGTGCATCTGCACGCACAGTGAGGCGAAGACTTTTGGAGGATGGCCTGGTGTCAAGAAGGGCAGCAAAGAAGCCACTTCTCTCCAGGAAAAACATCAGGGACAGACTGATATTCTGCAAAAGGTACAGGGATTGGACTGCTGAGGACTGGGGTAAAGTCATTTTCTCTGATGAATCCCCTTTCCGATTGTTTGGGGCATCCGGAAAAAAGCTTGTCCGGAGAAGACAAGATGAGCGCTACCATCAGTCCTGTGTCATGCCAACAGTAAAGCATCCTGAGACCATTCATGTGTGGGGTTGCTTCTCAGCCAAGGGAGTGGGCTCACTCACAATTTTGCCTAAGAACACAGCCATGAATAAAGAATGGTACCAACACATCTTCCGAGAGCAACTTCTCCCAACCATCCAGGAACAGTTTGGTGACGAACAATGCCTTTTCCAGCATGATGGAGCACCTTGCCATAAGGCAAAAGTGATAACTAAGTGGCTCGGGGAACCAAACATCGATATTTTGGGTCCATGGTCAGGAAACTCCCCAGACCTTAATCTCATTGAGAACTTGTGGTCAATCCTCAGGGGCGGGTGGACAAACAAAACCCCACAAATTCTGACAAACTCCAAGCATTGATTATGCAAGAATGGGCTGCCATCAGTCAGGATGTGGCCCAGAAGTTAATTGACAGCATGCCAGGGTGGATTGCAGAGGTCTTGAAAAGAAGGGTCAACACTGCAAATATTGACTCTTTGCATCAACTTCATGTAATTGTCAATAAAAGCCTTTGACACTTATGAAATGCTTGTAATTATACTTCAGTATTCCATAGTAACATCTGACAAATATCTAAAGACACTGAAGCAGAAAACTTTGTGGAAATTAATATTTGTGTCATTCTCAAAACCTTTGCCCACGACTGTATAAACAATACATTTTCATTTTTTAATAGCATGTTTGTCATGTTGGTCTTCAAAATTGTACTAACCTCTGTGATAACTTAAACACCAAGACAAATACACTCAGAGCTAATGATTTTAAAGGTCTAAAATAAATGCAAGTCTCATATCCAGAGTGAATATATTTTTATTAATGTATATCATGCAGGTATCTCAACTAAAATATGTATCCCAGACAAGATGAAAGAATGGGACAAAGTGACTATAAATCGGTGCTTGTGTCCTTAGCAGTTTGTATGAATTTGAGTGGTTACATACAATACATGTTGACAGAATGGCTGCGAGACAGAGACTGTTGCTGTACTCCCATGTAAGGCCTTTGCTTCTGGAAACCACTGATGACTCCAGTATTCAGTCAGGAAGTTTGAAAAAGATGTGTGTCATCATCCAAGCCCATGTCACAGCATGCAGTGGCCTGATGGGGAGATTACAATAAATGCATTATGTACCTTTCATCACCAAAGCCATGTTCACTGCACATGTTGCTGAACAATTCAACCCTTGTGTTAGTCATTGATATACACATAGTCCGTTCATAAGCATTGACTGTAATTGCTAGTAACATGTTTCAAGCAGACCACCATAGTCCCAGTGGCCAAGAACACTAAGGCCACCTGCCTAAATGACTACCGACCCGTAGCACTCACATCTGCAGCCATGAAGTGCTTTAAAAGACTGGTCATGGCTCACATCAACACCATTATCCCAAAAACCCTAGACCCACTCCAATTTGCATACCGCCCCAACAGATCCACAGATGATGCAATCTCTACTGCACTCCACACTGCCCTTTCCCACCTGGACAAAAGGAACACCTATGTGAGAATGTGATTCATTGACTACAGCTCAGCGTTCAACACCATATTGCCCTCAAAGCTCATCACTAAGCTAAGGACCCTGGGACTAAACACCTCCCTCAGCAACTGGATCCTGGACTTCCTAACAGGCCGCCCCCAGGTGGTAAGGGTAGATAACAACATCCGCCATGCTGATCCTCAACACAGGGGGCCCTCAGGAGTACGTGCTCAGTCCCCTCCTGTGCGCCCTGTTCACTCATGACTGCATGGCCAGGCACGACTCCAACACCATCATCAAGTTGATGAGTCAGCCTATAGGGAGGTCAGAGACCTTACCGTGTGGTGCCAGGACAACAACCTCTCCCTCAATGTGATCAAGACAAAGGCGATGATTGTGGACTACAGCAAAAAGAGGACCGAGCACGCCCCCATTCTCATTGACAGGGCTGCAGTGGAGCAGGTTGAGAGCTTCAAGTTCCTTGGTGTCCACATAACCAACAAACTATCATGGTCCAAACACACCAAGACAGTCATGATGAGGGTAAGACAAAGCCTATTCCCCTCAGGAAACTAAAAAGATTTGGCATGGGTCCTCAGATTCTCAAAAGGTTCTAAAGCTGCAACATCGAGAGCGTCCTGACTGGTTGCATCACTGCCTGGTATGGCAAATGCTTGGGCTCCGACCGCACGGCACTACAGAGAGTACATCACTGGGTCCAAGCTTCCTGCCATCCAGGACCTCTATATCAGGCAGTCAGAGGAAGGCCCTACTCCAGCCATCCTAGTCATGGACTGTTCTCTCTGCTACCGCATGGCAAGCGGTAGCAGAGTGCCAAGTCTATGTCCAAAAGGCTTCTTAATTAACAGCTTCTACCCCCAATCGAAAGGCTATCCAGACCCCTCTTTTGCGCTGCTGCTCCTCTCTGTTTATTATCAATTCATAGTCACTTTAACTCTACCTACATGTACATATGACCTCAATTACCTTGACTAACCCGTGCCCCCGCACATTGACCCTCTACCGATACCCCTTGTATATAGCCTCGCTATTGTTATTTTACTGCTGCTGTTTAACTATTTGTTACTTGTATGTTAAATTTTTTACCTATCGATTTTACTTAACACTTTAAAAAAAAACGTATTTTAGCATTGTTGGTTAAGGGCTTGTAAGTAAGTATTTCACTGTAAGGTCTACACCTGTTGTATTCGGTGTATGTGACAAATACAATTTGATTTGATTTGAAAACCGCTAGGGTCCTGTGGTGAAAGACTGCTGTACAAGATATTGGGCAACAGCTTTCTTCCCGGGCCCGTATTCACAAAGCGCCTTCAGAGTAGGAATAGTGATCTAGGACCAGCTCCCCATTTGTAAATTCAACAATTCAATGTGATATAAAAGGAAAACTGATGCAAAATAAGTATTACTCTGAGATGCTTTGTGAATGCGAGCCCTCGTCGGTCTGCATAATGCCAAGTTCATGCCCTTAACCAACAAAAACCATCCATGACCTCAATACCAGGTTGTGTCAGAGGAAGGGCCTAAACATTGTCAAAGACTCTAGCCACCCTAGTCATGGACAGTTCTCTCTGCTACCGCACAGCAAGCGATACCGGAACGCGAAGTCTAGGTCCAAAAGGCTTCTTAACAGCTTCTACCCCCAAGCCATAAGACTCCTGAACAGATAATCAAAGGGCTACCTAGACCCGTCTTTTACGCTGCTGCTACTATCTGTTTATTATCTATGCATTGTCACTTTAACTCTACCTACATGTACATTTGAAGTCAGAAGTTTACATACACCTTAGCCAAATACATTTAAACTCAGTTTTTCACAATTCCTGACATTTAATCCTAGTAAAAATCCCCTGTCTTAGGTTAGTTAGGATCACCACTTTATTTTAAGAATGTGAAATGTCATGGGATTGAGGTCAAGGCTTTGTGATGACCACTCTAACACCTTGACTTTGTTGTCCTTGAGCCATTTTGCCACAACTTCGGAAGTATGCTTGGGGTCATTGTCCATTTGGAAGACCCATTTGCGATCAAGCTTTAACGTCCTGACTGATGTCTTGAGATGTTGCTTCAGTTATCCACATAATTTTCCACCCTCATGATGCCATCTATTTGTACATAATTTTGCTGCCTATTATGACCAAAAATAACTGGCTAAATGCCATCCGTTCTACTGGCTAACATGCAATCATTTGGAAATAATCTTAATCGTACGTCATAAATGTTATCTTACCAACGGGACATTCAAAACTGTAATATCTCATGTTTCACAGAGTCGTGGCTGAATGACGACACAAATAATATAGAGCTGGCGGGATTTTCCATGCACTGGCAGAACAGAGAAGAAGCTACGTCTGGTAACACAAAGGGTAGGGGGGTGTTTTTTTTGTCAATAACAGCTGGTGCGCAATGTCTAATATTAAAGAAGTCTTGAGGTATTGCTTGTCTGAGGTAGAGTACCTTATGATAAGCTGAAGACCACACTATCTACCAAGAGAGTTCTCATCTACATTATTTGTAGCCGTCTATTTACCACCACAGACTGATGCTGGCACTAAGACCGCACTAAGACCAACTCTATGAGGCCATAAGCAAACAAGAAAATGCTCATCCAGATGCGGCGCTCCTAGTGGCCCGGGACTTTAATGCAGGCAAACTTAAATCAATATTACCACTTTTTTACCAGCATGTCACATGTGCACTTGAGACCGACTTTACCTCACACACAGAGATGCATACAAAGCTCCCCCCTCCCTCCATTTGGCAAATCTGCCAATAATTATATCCTCCTGATTCCTGCTTACAAGCTAAAACTAAAGCAGGAAGTACCAGTGACTTGCTCAGTACGGAAGTGGTCAGATGATGTGGATGCTATGCTACAGGACTGTTTTGCTAGCACAGACTGGAATATGTTCCTGGATTCATACAATGGCATTGAGGAGTATACCATCTCAGTCATCGGCTTCATCAATAAGTGCATCGACGACGACGTCCCCATAGTGACCGTACGTACATATCCCAACCAGATTACAGGCAACATCCGCATCGAGCTAAAGGCTAGAGCTGCCGTTTTCAAGGAGCGGGACACTAATCCGGACGCTTGTAAGACATCCCGCTATGCCCTCAGGCAAACCATTAACTTCTTAGGGAGTGGCAGCCGAGGTGTCGGTTTTGGAGAGGTGTGGTTCTTTAATGGTTCTTTTGTTAGAAAAAGTCATTTATTATATCCATAAATCTCCATTTGGTTGGCGCGTTATGTTCAGAAAATCCAACGTCGAATCGCCCATTGAAACATGAAGAGAACGCGTTCAAATATACCTATAATCTTTTCTTAAACAAATCAAAGACCAGTTATAATGCATCCTTAGCTATCCTTTTATGAATATTAGCGATAATATTTCACTCGGATGGTCACCTAAACGTTATATAAGTAAAATAAAGTGGGGCGCACACCCAGTCTCGCGCCCGAGAAATCTTGTTGACATCTGAGCTCCCTTGACCATTTCCTCTTCCTATCCGTTCTGCTCACTGATATCGCTTCCAGGCTCTGTATAAAGACTGTTGACATCTAGTGGAAGCCATAGGTACTGCAATCTCGGAGCTGGATTGCATTGAAGTCAATGGGGAGAGTCTCAAACAGAGCAAAGGTCACAAACTGCAATTCCAGATGGATTTTCCTCGGGTTTTCACCTGCTATATCAGTTCTGTTATACTCACAGACATTATGTTAACACTTTTTTAGAAACTTCAGAGTGTTTCCTATCCAATAGTACTAATTATGTGCATATCCTATTCTCTGAGCCTGGGTGGCAGGCATTTTACTTTGGGCACGCCAGACTCTCCAAAACTGTCACCTCTGCTGCCGCTCCCTAAGAAGTTAACTTCTTGAACTGCACTATTGGTTAAAACTTCTTCAGGACTGGTGGGTCCCCTGCAGGACGGTTGAGCTAACGTAGCCCAATGCGATTAGCATGAGGTTGTAAGTAACAAGAACATTGCCCAGGACATAGACATATCTGATATTGGCAGAAAGCTTAAATTCTTGTTAGTCTAACTGCACTGCCCAATTTACAGTAGCTATTACAGTGAAAGAATACCATGTGATTGTTTAAGGAGAGTGCACATTTTTGAACATGAAAAGTTATTAATAAACAAATTAGGCACATTTGGGCAGTCTTGATACAACATTTTGAACAGAAATGCAATGTTTCATTGGATCAGACTAAAACTTTGCACATACACTGCTGCCATCTCGTGGCCAATATCTAAATTGGACCTGGTCTGGAATAATACATTATGGCCTTTCTCTCGCATTTCAAAGATTACGGTACAAAAAAATGACAAAAAAATAGTTTTTTTCTTTGTATTATCTTTTACCAGATCTAATGTGTTATATTCTCCTATATTCATTTGACATTTCCACAAACTTGAAAGTTTCCTTTTTCAAATGGTTTAATTTAAAAAAAAGTTTAATTTGATCAGAGACTCAAAAGATCTTAGGATCATATGAATTTGGAGCATTCACATTAATACAGGCAATTTTATTTCCATTATGGATACAAGTAAAGTGAATCTCCATTCCTGGTCATTATCCAATATGGTGAATTTGAGTTTCTTTCAAATGGTTCCACATTCTACAGTATGTGCATCCTTCTGTGTGTTTCTTCGATCATTGTTATTGTCACGACTTCCACCGAAGTCGGTCCCTCTCCTTGTTCGGGTGGGGTTCGGCGGTCGACGTCACCGGTTTTCTAACCATCACCGCTCCCCTTTTTCGTGTGTCCTTTGGTTTTGTCGTTATTGTTTACACCTGTTGTTAATTATCTCCCAATCACGCTCCTGCATATATTCCTTCCTTCTCCTCTTTCCCCTGTGAGTGATTGTCAGTGTTCATTGTTGTTTCCCAGTATGTGTACAAGGGCTGGTGTATTTTGGTTCTCGTTGTTTCCGCCCGTTATTTTTGATCGTGTGGGTATTTGCCTCACCAGCGTGTGTTGTACTATTGACTGGTGGTTTTATTAAATTACCTTTTCACAAGCATCTCAACCTCCTGCGCCTGACTCCTTTCCACTACGGAACCACTCATTGACAGAATCACGCACCTAAACCATGGAGTCAGCAGGAGCAGCTTCCCCGGTTCGTGGAGTAGAGGAACGCATCCAACAGCATTCGGTAATGCTCCAACATCTCAGTGCCACAATGGATCGTGTGATCCAAAATTTGGATTCCTGGGAGAGACAGGAGGTCTACCCAGCGCCTCGACAAACCCAACCAGGGTTATCTCTACCTGTCCCTCAGGAATCCGGTCCCAGTGGGATTAGTCTCTCCCTTCCTAGGGAGTATGATGGGACAGCAGCGCGGTGCCAGTTTTGTTTTTACTATAACTGGACCTATACCTGGCCACCATGCATCCAGCTCCCTCAGGAAGGGAGAGAGTGTCCGCTCTTGTCTCCTGTCTCTCGGGGAGAGCGCTGGAGTGGGCTAACACCGTGTGGGGAGAGGGAGACGCGGCGTTGGACCATTTTGAGGAGTTTACCCGTTGCTTCCGGGCCGTGTTCGACCATCCACCCGAGGGGAGAGCGGCAGGGGAACGGCTCTTCCATTTGAGACAGGGGACAAGGAGTGCACAGGAGTTCGCCCTTGAGTTTCGGACGTTGGCTGCAGGAGCGGACTGGAATGAAAGGGCCCTTATCAACCATTATAGGTGTAGCCTACGTGAGGATGTCTGGCGGGAACTGGCCTGCAGGGATGCCACCGTGACTTTTGACCGACTAGTGGATCTGTCCATCCGTTTGGATAACCTACTGGTCACCGGTGGACATCCAGAGAGGGTCCTGTCGGCTCCACCCTCCGGCATCCTCTCTTCGGAGCCCATGGAGCTAGGAGGGGCTGCGTGTAGGGAGGCTGGAGGAGGGGCTTTCACCTGCACCGTCTGTGGCCACAGAGGGCACACTGCCGGTCGGTGCCGGGGTTGGTCCTTCTGGAGTAGAGGCAGCAGGCAGGGCACTCTGGTGTCACCCCAGGTGAGTCTGCATCACACTCATCCAGAGTCCTCTGTTGACTGTTTGTGCAGGTTTGTTTCCCTGATTTTCCCCCGCATTCCCAGCATAAGGCGCTCGTCGATTCAGGCGCAGCTGGGAATTTCATTGACAGAGATTCCCCTTACCCCTGTGGTCAGACCTTTCCCTGTTCATGCTCTGGATAGTCGACCATCAGGGTCCGTAATAATCAGGGAGGCCACCATCTCTCTCACCATGGTAATGCAGGGGAGGCACGAGGAGAGAATCAGTCTCTTTCTCATTGACTCTCCTGCGTTTCCTGTGTTATTAGGCCTTCCCTGGTTAGCCTTACATGACCCCACCATTTCCTGGCAACAGAGAGCTCTCACAGGGTGGTCGTGAGAGTGCTCGGGGAGGTGTGTAGGGGTTTCCGTTGGTGCGACCATGGTGGAAAGTCCAGACCAGGTCTCCACCAAGCACATCCCTCCAGAATATGTTGATTTGGCTCTCACCTTCTGTAAGAAGAAGGCGACTCAGTTACCACCCCATCGATGGGGGTATTGTGCGATAAATCTCCTGCTGGACGCTGCGCTTCCCAGGAGTAACGCGTATCCCCTGTCGCAAGCGGAGACAGATGCTATGGAGACATATGTTTCCGAATCTCTGTCTCAGGGGTACATTCGGTCCTCCACTTCCCCCGTCTCCTCAAGCTTCTTTTTTGTGAAGAAGAAGGATGGAGGTCTGCGCCCGTGCATTGATTATCGAGGTCTCAATAAAATAACGGTGAGGTACAGTTACCCGCTGCCTCTTATCGCCACGGCGATTGAGTCAATGCACGGGGCGCACTTCTTCACAAAACTGGATCTCAGGAGAGCGTACAATCTGGTGCATATCCGGGAGGGAGATGAGTGGAAGACAGCGTTTAGTACCACCTCAGGCCATTACGAGTACCTCTTCATGCCGTACGGGTTGATGAATGCTCCCGCAGTGTTCCAATCTTTTGTAGACAAGATTTTCCGGGACCTGCACGGGCAGGGAGTAGTGGTGTATATTGATGACATTCTGATATACTCTGCTACACGCGCCGAGCATGTGTCTTTGGTGTGCAAGGTGCTTGGAGCACTGCTGGAGCATGACCTGTACGCCAAGGCTGAGAAATGCTTGTTCTTCCAGCAGGCCATCTCCTTCCTAGGGTATCGCATTTCCACGTCTGGGGTGGAGATGGAGAGTGACCGCATTGCAGCCGTGCGTAATTGGCCGACTCCCACCACGGTAAAGGAGGTGCAGCAATTTTTAGGGTTTGCCAATTACTAGCAGAAATGTATCGGGGTTTTGGTCAGGTGGCTGCTCCCATTACTTCACTGCTGAAGGGGGGTCCGGTGAGTGGTCAGTGGAGGCGGACTGGGCTTTTGGGCACCTGAGAACTTTGTTCACCTCGGCTCCCGTGCTGGCTCATCCGGATCCTTCTTTGGTGTTCATAGTGGAGGTGGATGCGTCCGAGGCTGGGATAGGAGCCGTGCTCTCCCAGCGAACGGGCACGCCACCGATGCTCCGTCCCTGTGCTTTCTTCTCGAAGAAGCTCAGCCCGGCGGAGTGGAACTATGATGTGAGGGACTGGGAGTTGTTGGCTATGGTCAGGGCCCTGAAGGCGTGGAGACACTGGCTTGAGGGGACTAAACACCCTTTCCTCATCTGGACTGACCACCGCAATCTGGAGTACATCCGGGCAGCGAGGAGGCTGAATCCTCGTCAAGCAAGGTGGGCCATGTTCTTTACTCGTTTTGTGTTTACCATGTCTTACAGACCAGGTTCCCAGAATAAGAAGGCAGACGCACTGTCCAGGCTGTATGACACAGAGGAGCGGGTCATGGATCCCACTCCCATACTCCCGGCTCCCTGTCTGGTAGCGCCGGTCGTGTGGGAGCTGGACGCAGACATTAAGCAGGCGTTACGTACAGAGCCCACTCCCCCCAGTGTCCCGTCGGGAGTCGGTATGTTCCGTCTGCGGTCCGTGACCAGTTGATCTATTGGGCCCACACGTCACCCTCCTCTGGTCATCCGGGGATCGGTCGGACGGTGTGCTGCCTGACTGGGAAGTACTGATAGCCCTCTTTGACGAAGGACGTGAGGGTTTATGTTTCCTCCTGCTCAGGTGTGCGCCCAGTGTAAGGCTCCGAAACACCTACCCAGAGGTAAGCTACATCCCTTACCCATTCCACAACGGCCTTGGTCACACATATCAGTGGATTTCCTAATGGATCTCCCTCTTTCACAGGGAAACACCACGATCCTGGTCGTTGTGGATCATTTCTCTAAGTCCTGTCATCTCCTCCCTCTGCCCGGTCTTCCTACGGCCCTACAAACTGCAGAGGCCCTGTTTACATACGTCTTCCGGCACTACGGGGTGCCCGAGGATATTGTGTCTGATCGGGGTCCCCAGTTCACTTCGAGAGTCTGGAGGGCGTTCATGGAACGTCTGGGGGTCTCGATCAGCCTCACCTCGGGTTTTCACCCTGAGACTAATAGGAAGGTGGAGAGAGTGAACCAGGATGTGGGCAGGTTTCTGCGGTCGTATTGCCAGGACGGGCCGGGGGAGTGGACGGTGTTCGCGCCCTGTGCAGAAATGGCGCAGAACTCACTTCGTCACTCCTCCACTAACCTCTCTTGTATTGGGGTACCAGTCGGTTCTTGCACTGTGGCATCGGAGTCAGACCGAGGCTCCTGCAGTGGACGAGTGGTTCAAGCGCGCGGAGGAGACCTGGGAGGCCGCCCATGGTCACCTCCAGCAGTTTCTGGCCAATTTGATCCTGTAATCGAACCCACAAATGCTGATGTTCCAGATTCTCAACTAGACTAAAGAAGGCCAGTTTTATTGCTTCTATAATAAGCACAACAGTTTTCAGCTGTGCTAACATAATTGCAAAAGGGTTTTCTAATGAGCAATTAGCCTTTTAAAATGATAAACTTGGATTAGCTAACACAACGTGCCATTGGAACACAGGAGTGATGTTTGCTGATAATGGGCCTCTGTATGCCAATGTAGATATTCCATAAAAAAGCAGCTGTTTCCAGCTACAATAGCCATTTACAACATTAACAATGTCTACATTGTATTTCTGATCAATTTGATATTTTAGTGGACAAGAAAATTGATTTTCTTTCAAAGACAAGGACATTTCTAAGTGACACAACTTTTGAACAGCAGTGTACATTCATAATGTACACAGACATACATACATGCATATACATATATATAGACATATGTTTTTTAAATATATGTTCCTTTATAACCCTACCACCCCTCCCCTAATTGGAGAACAACAACACCTAGGCTTCTACTTTCAGCTTATATATACTATATACATTTTATGGACACAGTCTATTTTACAATAGTTCTATTTTGTTTGTTTTTACTCATGTCCTTCCTCTACCCTCAACCTCTACTATCTATTTCTGATTTCCATCCGGTTTGATTTCTATTTGCCATATCTTTCAAACTGTGCTCTTTCACAAAAGTTATGAATATTTTTACATTTTACGGAGAAAGTATGTTTTACATTAGTTATCTTGTTGTTATTATTTGTTATTAATCATTCAGCTCCATTCAACCCCTCCCATCTATCTCTTAACACCATCCACGTTGAATTTCTATTTGCCACATACAGTACCAGTCAAAAGTTTGGACACACCTACTCATTCAAGGGTTTTTCTTTATTTGACTATTTTCTACATTGTAGAATAATAGTGAAGACAACAAAACTATGAAATAACACAAATGGAATCATGTAGTAACCAAGAAAGTGTTAAACAAATCAAAATATATCTTATATTTGAGATTCTTCAAAGTAGCCACCCTTTGCCTTGATGACAGCTTTGCACAATATTGGTGCTCTCTCAACCCACTTCATGAGCTAATCACCTGGAATACATTTAAATTAACAGGAGTGCCTTGTTAAAAGTTCATTTGTGGAATATCTTTCCTTCTTAATGCATTTGAGACAATCAGTTGTGTTGTGACAAGGTAGGGGTGGTATACAGAAGATAGCCCTATTTGGTAAAAGACCAAGTCCATATTATGGCAAGAACAGCTCAAATAAGCAAAGAAAAAAGACAGTCCATCATTACTTTAAGAGGTGAAGGTCAGTCAATCCGGAAAATGTCAAGATCTTTGACAGTGTCTTCAAGTGCAGTTGCAAAAACAATCAAGCGCTATGATGAAACTGGCTCTCATGAGGACTACCACAGGATAGGAAGACCCAGAGTTACCTCTGCTGCAGAGGATAAGTTCATTAGAGTTTCCAGCCTCAGAAACTGCAGCCCAAAACAATGCTTCACGTGATATTTTTGGTTCCAACTGCCGTGTCTTGTGAGACGCAGAGTAGGTGAATGGATGATCTCCGCATGTGTCATTCCCACTGTGAAGCATTGAGGAGGTGGTCTGATGGTGTGGTGCTTTGCTGGTGACTCTGTTGGTGATTTATTTAGAATTCAAGGCACACTTAACCAGCATGGCTACCACAGCATTCTGCAGCGATTCGCCATCCCATCTGGTTTGCACTTAGTGGGACTATAATTTGTTTTTCAACAGGACAATGACCTAACACACCTCCAGGCTGTGTAAGGGCTATTTGACCAAGGAGAGTGATGGAGTACTGCATCAGATGACCTGGCCTCCACAATTACCCAACCTCAACCCAACTGAGATGGTTTGGGATGGGTTGGACCGCAGATAGAAGGAAAAGCAGCCAACAAGTGCTCAGTATATGTGTGAACACCTTCAAGATGTTTGGAAAAGCATTCCAGGTGAAGCTGGTTGAGAGAATGCCAAGAGTGTGCAAAGTTGTCATCAAGGCAAAGGGTGGCTACTTTCAAGAATCTAAAATATTGTAACGTAGACGCCGGGAGCCGAGAAGCAGGTGGTAAGTTTAATATATCAAACAACATGGCAAAGCAATAACCTTTTGTCGTGAAAACAGTGTTCTTTGTATTTTAATAACTCCTGAACAGGTAATCAAAGGGCTACCTTGACCCCTGCTACTCTCTGTTTATTATCTATGCATGGTCACTTTAACTTCTTAGGGAGCGGCAGGTGAGGTGACGGTTTTGGAGAGTCTGGCGTGCCCAAAGCAAAATGCCTGCCACTCAGGCTCAGAAAATAGGATATGCACATAATTAGTACTATTGGATAGGAAGCACTCTGAAGTTTCTAAAAGTGTTAACATAATGTCTGTGAGTATAACAGAACAAATTTAGCAGGAGAAAACCTGAGAAAAATCTATCCGGAAATCAGTTTCTGGTGACCTATTGCTCTGTTTGACACACTCCCTATTGAATCCATTTGTAACCAGGACTGAGACTGCAGTACCTATGGCTTCCACTAGATGTCAACAGTCTATATACAAAGACTCAGAGAGATTGGAGTAAACAGAATGAATAGGTACAGGAAATGGTCAAGGTAGCTCAGATGTCGACAAGTTTTCTCGGGCGCGAGTCTGGCTGCGCGCCCCAATTTATTTTACTTATATAAGGTATAGGTGACCATCCGAGTGAAATATTATCGCTAATATTCATAAAAGGATAGCTAAGGATGCATTTTAGGTTGGGTGATTGTGGAGGCCAGGTGATTGTGGAGGCCAGGTCATCTGATGCAGTACTGGTATTTGATTTGTTTAGGAAAAGTTTATAGGTATATCTGAACGCGTTCTCTTCACATTTCAATGGGCGATTCGACGTTGGATTTTCTGAACATAACGTGCCAACCAAACTGAGATTTATGGATATAATAAATGACTTTTTCTAACAAAAGAACCATTGGATGTCTTCGTTGGACACTTGGAAAGCCCTCAGCAGAAGTTCTTCAAAAGGTAAGGGATTTGTTTTCGCTGTGAAATGGGTTTTGTGTGAACCGCGATGGTTTATGAATTCATTCTAATGGGAAATATTGGAGGTGCTACCCTCAAACATTCAAATGTTGTGCTTTCGCCGTAAAGCCTTTTTGAAATTTGACAACGCTGTGATATTGCCAAGAAGCAGATATTTTGATGACTATGCAACACTTGTATATTGATGAATGTTTAATAATTCAACTTTTGGATTTTGAATTTGGCGCCTTGCATTTCACCGGGTAGTGTCGGGAGTGGGGCACTAGCGCCCCACCACTCCGTAAGTAGTTAACTCTACCTACATGTACATATTACCTCAATTACCTGGACTAACCGGTGCCCCTGCACATTGACTCTGTACTGGTATCCCCTGTATATAGCCTCGCTATTGTTATTTTATTGCTGCTGTTTAATTATTTGTTTCTCTTATTTTCTATTTTATTATAATATTTTTTTTTTTTTACTTATCGTTTTTCTTTAAGGACATACCCAAATCTAACTGCCTGTAGCTCAGGACCTGAAGCAAGGATATGCATATTCTTGAGACCATTTGAAAGGAAACACTTTGTGGAAATGTGAAATTAATGTAGGAGAATATTACACATTAGATCTGGTAAAAGATAATACAAAGAAAAAACATGATTTAAAACATGATTTTTTTATCATCTTAGAAATGCAAGAGAAAGGCCATAATGTACTATTCCAGGTTAGGTACAATTTAGATTTCGGCCACTAGATGGCAGCAGTGTATGTGCACATTTTTAGACTGATTCAATGAACCATTGCATTTCTGTTCAAAATGTGGTACCAAGACTGCCCAAATGTGCCTAATTGGTTTATTAATACATTTTCAAGTTCATAACTGTGCACTCTCCTCAAACAATACCATGGTATTATTTCACTGTAACAGCTACTGTAAATTGGACAGTGCAGTTAGATTAACAAGATTTTAAGCTTTCTTCCCATATCAGATATGTCTATGTCCTGGGAAATGTTCTTGTTACTTACAACCTCATGCTATTCACATTAGCCTATGTTAGCTCATCCTTCCCGCGGGGGGGACACTGATCCTGTAGAGTAACTTCTTAAAGCATTGTTGGTAAAGGGCTTGTAAGTAAGCATTTCACTGTAAGGTCTACACCTGTTGTATTTGGCGCATGTGACTAATACAATTTGATTTGATTTGTATGTAATATGGTCCCACATTAGCTGCTGCCAAGGCAGCAGCTACTCTTCATGGGGTCCAGCCAAATTAAGGCAGTTATACAATTTTAAAAACATTACAATACATTCACAATATATTTCACAACACATTAAGTGTGTGACCCAAGGAACTGCCTGTAGGACCTGCCTTGTTGATAGTGCTGTTAAGAAGACAGAGCAGTGCTTTATTACGGACAGACTTCTCCCCATCTTAGCTACTACTGTATCAATATGGTGTGACCATGACAGTTTACAATCCAGGCTTACTCCAAGCAGTTTAGTCACCTCTACTTGCTCAATTTCCACGTTATTCATTACAAGATTTAGTTGAGGTTTAGGGTTTAGTGAATGATTTGTCCCAAATACAATGCTTTTAGTTTCGGATATATTTAGAACTAACTTATTCCGTGCCACCCATTCTGAAACTATCTGCAGCTCTTTGTTAAGTGTTGCAGTCATTTCAGTCGCTGTAGTAGCTGACGTGTAAAGTGTTGATTCATCCAAATACATAGACACACTGGCTTTACTCAGTCAGTGGCATGTCGTTAGTAAAGATTGAAAAAAGTAAGGGGCCTAGAAAGCTGCCCTGGGAAATTCCTGATTCCACCTGGATTATGTTGGATAGGCTTCCATTAAATAACACCCTCTGTGTTCTGTTAGACAGGTAACTCTTTATCCACAGTACAGCAGGGAGTGTAAAGCCATAACACATATGTTTTTCCAGCAGCAGACTATGATCAATAATGTCAAAGCCACTCTGAAGTCTAACAAAACAGCCCCCACAATCTTTTTATCATACATTTCTCTCAGCAAATCATCAGTCATTTGTGCATGTGCTGTTCTTATTGAATGTCCTTCCCTAAAAGCGTGCTGAAAGTCTGTTGTCAATTTGTTTACTGTAAAATAGCATTGTATCTGGTCAAACACATTTGTTTTCAAAAGTTAACTACGGGTTTGGTAACAGGCTGATTGGGCAGCTATTTGAGCCAGTAAAGGGGGCTTTACTATTCTTGGGTAGGGGAATTCATTTTGATTCCAACCAGGCCTGAGGGCACACACTTTCTAGTAGTCTTAAATTGAATATATGGCAAATAGGAGTGGCAATATCATCCGCAATTATCCTCAGTCATTTTTTGTCCATGTTGTCAGACCCCGGTGGATTATTATTGTTGATAGACAATATTTTTTCACCTCTTCCACACTCACTTTATGGGAATTCAAAATTACAATTCTTCTCTTCCATAATTTGGTAAAAAATACTTGGATGTGTAGTGTCTGCGTTTGTTGCTGGCATGTCATGCCTAAGTTTGCTGATCTTCTCAATGAAAAAAACAAAGTAGTTGGCAATATCAGTGGGTTTTGTGATGAATGAGCCATCTGATTCAATGAATGATGGAACGGAGTTTGCCTTTTTGCCCAAAATTTCATTTAAGGTGCTCCTAATCTTTTTACTATCATACATTGTCATTTATCTTTGTTTCATAGCGTAGTTTCTTCTTATTTTTATTCAGTTTAGTCACATGATTTCTCAATTTGCAGTTCGTTTGCCAATCGGTTGTGCAGCCAGACTTATTTGCCATTTATTTTGCCTCATCCCTCTCAACCATACAATTGTTCAATTCCTCATCAATCCAGAGGTACTTAACAGTTTCTACAATCATTTTCTTAATGGGTGCTTGCTTATTAGTAACTGGGATAAGCAATTTCATGAATGTGTCAAGTGCAGCGTCTGGTTGCTTCTCATTGCACACCATGGACCAGCAATTATTCTTTACATCAACAACATAGGAATCACTATGAAACTTATTGGATGACCTCTTATACAGTGAGGGGAAAAAAGTATTTGATCCCCTGCTGATTTTGTACGTTTGCCCACTGACAAAGAAATGATCAGTCTATAATTTTAATGGTAGGGTTATTTGAACAGTGAGAGACAGAATAACAACAAAAAAATCCAGAAAAACGCATGTGAAAAATGTTATAAATTTATTTGCATTTTAATGAGGGAAATAAGTATTTGACCCCCTCTCAATCAGAAAGATTTCTGGCTCCCAGGTGTCTTTTATACAGGTAACGAGCTGAGATTAGGAGCACACCCTTAGAGGGAGTGCTCCTAATCTCAGCTTGTTACCTGTATAAAAGACACCTGTCCACAGAGGTAATCAATCAATCAGATTCCAAACTCTCCACCATGGCAAAGACCAAAGAGCTCTCCAAGGATGTCAGGGACAAGATTGTAGACCTACACAAGGCTGGAATGGGCTACAAGACCATCGCCAAGCTGCTTGGTGAGAAGGTGACAACAGTTGGCGCGATTATTCGCAAATGGAAGAAACACAAAATAACTGTCAATCTTCCTTGGCCTGGGGCTCCATGCAAGATCTCACCTCGTGGAGTTGCAATGATCATGAGAACGGTGAGGAATCAGCCCAGAACCTCACAGGAGGATCTTGTCAATGATCTCAAGGCAGCTGGGACCATAGTCACCAAGAAAACAATTGGTAACACACTACGCCGTGAAGGACTGAAATCCTGCAGCGCCCGCAAGGTCCCCCTGCTCAAGAAAGGACATATACATGCCCGTCTGAAGTTTGCCAATGAACATCTGAATGTTTCAGAGGACAACTTGTGGTCAGATGAGACCAAAATGGAGCTCTTTGGCATCAACTCAACTCGCCGTGTTTGGAGGAGGAGGAATGCTGCCTATGACCCCAAGAACACCATCCNGGGTGTTTTTCTGCTAAGGGGACAGGACAACTTCACCGCATCAAAGGGACGATGGACGGGGCCATGTACCGTCAAATCTTGGGTGAGAACCTCCTTCCCTCAGCCAGGGCATTGAAAATGGGTCGTGGATGGGTATTCCAGCATGACAATGACCCAAAACACACGGCCAAGGCAACAAAGGAGTGGCTCAAGAAGAAGCACATTAAGGTCCTGGAGTGGCCTAGCCAGTCTCCAGACCTTAATCCCATAGAAAATCTGTGGAGGGAGCTGAAGGTTCGAGTTGCCAAACGTCAGCCTCAAAACCTTAATGACTTGGAGAAGATCTGCAAAGAGGAGTGGGACAAAATCCCTCCTGAGATGTGTGCAAACCTGGTGGCCAACTACAAGAAACGTCTGACCTCTGTGATTGCCAACAAGGGTTTTGCCACCAAGTACTAAGTCATGTTTTGCAGAGTGGTCAAATACTTATATCCCTCATTAAAATGCAAATCAATTTATAACATTTTTCACATGCGTTTTTCTGGATTTTTTTGTTGTTATTCTGTCTCTCACTGTTCAAATAACCCTACCATTAAAATTATAGACTGATCATTTCTTTGTCAGTGGGCAAACGTACAAAATCAGCAGGGGATCAAATACTTTTTTCCCTCACTGTACACTATTTTAGGCCCAGCCTTTGGAACTTGGGTTTTCCCAGATATGGCTACTATATTGTGATCACTACATCTGATGGATTTGGATACTGCTTTCAAGAACATTTCTACAGCATTAGTAAAGATGTGAACAATACATGTTGATGATTTCCTTCCTGTGCAACTACCCTGGTAGGTTGGCTGATAACCTGAAACAGGTTGCAAGCACTAGTTACAGTTTGAACCTTTCTTTTGAGTGGGAAGCCTGATGAAAGCCAGTACATTTTTAAATCACCCAGAAAATATACAGCTCTGTTGATATCACATTATCAAGCATTTCACATATGTTATCCAGATACTGACTGTTAGCAGTTGGTAGTCTATAGCATCTTCACACCAGAATAGGCTTTAGGTGAGACAGATGAACCTGTAGCCATATTACTTCAACAGTATTTAACAGTAGATCCTCACTAAGCTTTACATGAATGTGGTTCTGAAAAGTAACGGCCACACCTCCACCTTTGGCATTTCGGCCTTTTCTTTATATCTTAAAACCATGCATTGCTACCACTGTATCATCAAAGGTATTATCTAAGTGAGTTTCAGAGATTGTCAGAATATGATTGTCATCTGTTACTAGCAAATTATTGATTTCATGAACCTTGTTTCTTGAGCTGCATATGTTAACGTGGGCTATTTTAGCACTTTTCTGTGATGTTTTTTTATTTTTATTGCATTACTGGGAAGCTTAGCAGAGATACTCATGATGAGGTTATTTATGGTAGTGCAGGGTGAGCTGCACACAGTGGACTTCCTGCTAGGGCACACTGCCTCAGTGCTAACAGTATAACTCTGGTTCATAGGCACATGATTACTGCACACAACAGCTGTAGGATCAGCAGAGGCATTCGGGCAGTAAGAGGGACGTACATTAGGTTACTTACATTGTGTCTTCCAGCGCCTCTGGGATAATGTACATTTGCTGAAGCATTATGACAACTCAGTGACACAATGGTAGGGATTAACTGAGCTGGACTTAGGTAATTGATAAGTCATTGTCTCAACACAGCCTTATAAAGCTGTGAAAGGATCCAGGAACCCAAATGATTCAGGTGGATCCCATCCTCCATATAATACGAGCTTTGTTTCCAGAATGGAAAAAAATGTTACACTGACAGCGCTGCAATAGTCTCATAGCCAGTTATGGAGGGCTGCTGAACCGTTCAATGCCACGATTTAGGGAGGACAGAGGGCCAGATATTATGGGGTGTTTGTTAGTGTCAAGTAGTGACCCAGTCAGTTCTTTAAAATCCATTGTCAGCTGTCATATGATAGACTCAATTTCCTGATGCTGGTTTAAAATGTTTGGGAGCAGCTTATTGATGTCCTGTATTCGTGCTCCTGGATAGCACATCAGTTTTGCTCCAGGGACTGAGACATTTCTTACCATTAAGCTGCCCAATACAATGGCCGGAGGACGGAATTGAGAAGTATGGCCATTCCCACCCCTTACACAATTCGTTGAGCCTTCCACGGGCCCACAAAAAGCAGGATAGCGTACACCCTCTGCGATAAGTCCAGACCTCCCACAGCAGGCAGTGCTGAAGCCGCTGCTGGAGTCAGCGTAGTTGGAGATAGAACTGCCGTCGCAGACGCGATGAAGGCGCAGGTAGATCAGGAACCAGTGCAGCGAAGGTATTCATTATGTCAATCTGCATGCCGCTGCCTTCGGTTTCCACGACTTGTGACATGGGACCAGCGCTGATTGGAACACTCTTCTTGCTGTTCTTCGTCTACTTCACTACATGATGGAGGAGGAGAAGCAGATGGAGACGACTTCCTTGGCAGGCAAGTTCCAGGTAACACAGGCCATTCGGATAGGGACCGATGACAAGGTGGGTAAACATCCATTAAGCCTGAGCGGCGTCCTGCTATAGGAGATGATAACGAGAAAGTTCCAATTTGCCCCATAAGTTCGAGCAGAATTGAGATTTGTTTGCTAAGCATAGCCACCTCATTCCTGTAGTCCTCCGCTAGCAAACAATTGCTGCATTGGAACTCCGGATTGTCAATATTGTCCCTGACAAGAGCGTAATAAACACAGCTTCTAGTCAACCTCGGCGCCGACAGAGATGGCCGCCTTGCTTCGCGTTCTTAGGAAACTATGCAGTATTTTGTTTTTTTTAATGTATTATTTCTTACACTGTTACCCCAGGAAATCTTAAGTTTTTGACATACAGCCGGGAGGAACTATTGGATATAAGAGCAACGTCAACTTACCAACATTATGACCAGGAATACGACTTTCCCAAAGCGGATCCTCTGTTTGGTCCAACACCCAGGACAATGGATCGGATTCCAGCAGGCGACCCAAAACAACGGCGGGGCGGACGGAGCGTTCTTCTGGTCAGGCTCCGTAGACGGGCACATCGCACACCGCTCCCGAGTACACTACTCGCCAATGTCCAGTCTCTTGACAACAATGTAGACGAAATCCGAGCAAGGGTTGACTTCCAGAGAGACATCAGGGATTGTAACATTCTCTGTTTCACGGAAACATGGCTCACTCGGGATACGTTATCAGAGTCGGTACAGCCACCTGGTTTCTTCACGCTTCACACATGTATGCCTTATGATTAGCGAGTCATGGTGTGATCATAATAACATACAGGAAGTCAAGTCCTTTTGATCACCGGACCTAGAATTCCTTACGATCAAATGCTGACCGCATTATCTACCAAGATAATTCTCTTCGATTATAATCACAGCGGTATATATCCCCCCCAATCAGACACCTCGATGGCCCTGAAAGAACTTCATTGGACTCTATGCAAACTGGAAACCACATATCCTGAGGCTGCATTTATTGTAGCTGGGGAATTTAACAAGGATAATCTGAAAACAAGGCTCCCTAAATTTTATCAGCATATCGAATGCGTGACCCGGGCTGGCAAAATTCTGGATCGTTGTTACTCTAGCTTCCGCGACGCATACAAAGCCCTCCCCCGCCCTCTTTCCGGCAAATCTGACCATGACTCCATTTTGTTGCTCCCAGCCTATAGACAAAAACTAAAATAGGAAACTCCTGTGAACTGGTCTGTTCAACGCTGGTCCGACCAATCTGATTCCTCGCTTCAAGATTGCTTCGATTACGTGGACTGTGATATGTTTCGGATAGCGTCGGACAATAACATTGATGTATACGCTGATTCGGTGCGCGAGTTTATTAGCAAGTGCATCGGTGATGTTGTACCCACAGTGACTATTAAAACCTTCCCCAACCAGAAACCGTGGAAATGGCAAGCGCGAACCATTGCTTTTAATCAGGGCAAGGCGACCGGAAACATCACCGAATACAAACAGTGTAGCTATTCCTTCCGCAAGGCAATCAAACAAGCTAAGCGTCAGTATAGAGACAAAGTAGAGTCGCAATTCAAAGGCTCAGACACGAGAGGTATGTGGCAGGGTCCACAGTCAATCACGGCAACTGCTCCGCCCTCAACCGTAAGGCTCTCCAGACGGTAGTGAGGTCTGCACAACGCATCACCGGGGGCAAACTACCTGCCCTCCAGGACATCTATACCACCCGATGTCACAGGAAGACCAAAAAGATCATCAAAGACAACAACCACGCGAGCCACTGCCAGTTCACCCCACTATCATCCAGAAGGCGAGGTCAGTACAGGTGCATCAAAGCTGGGACCGAGAGACTGAAAGGCCATCAGACTGATAAACAGCCATCACTAACATTGAGTGGCTGCTGCCAACATACTGCCTCAATTCTCTAGCCACTTTAATAATTAAAAATTGGATGTAATAAATGTATCACTAGTCACTTTAAACAATGCCACTTTATATAATGTTTATATACCCTAAATTACTCATCTCATATGTATATACTGTACTCTATACCATCTACTGCATCTTGCCTATGCCGCTCGGCCATCGCTCTACCCAAATTTGTATATGTACATATTCTTATTCATTCCTTTACACTTGTGTGTATAAGGTAGTTGTGAAATAGTTAGATTACTTGTTAGATATTATTGCATGGTCGGAACTAGAAGCACAAGCATTTCGCTACACTTGCATTAACATCTGCTAACCATGTGTATGTGAGCAATAAAATTAGATTTGATTTGATTTTACAGTGCTGGAAACGTTTGTTAGCTATTCCAGCTGAAGTGGGCTCCATTGCAACCTAGCTAGCTGGCTGGTTGGTAGCAGGTGTTGACGCAGGTATCCGAGTTCTTGAGTTCCGAAGTTTTCAGCGTCAAGTCAGTGTCTCCCGACAGCAGCTCTATCAATGGTCATCTGGGCTCGCATTTATGTCAGTTATGTTTTGGGAAAATCCAATAGAACACATTACTGTGTACCACTCCATATTTTCGAGCATAGTGGTGGCTGCATCATGTTATGGGTATGCTTGAATTCGTTAAGGACTGGGGAGTTTTTCTGGATAAAAAAGAAACGGAATAGAGCTAAGCAGAGGCAAACCTGGTTCAGTCTGCTTTCCACCCCACACTGATGAATTTACCTTTCAGGACAAGGCTAAATCTACTCTTGTGTTGCTTACCAAGAAGATGGTGACACTTTCTGTGTGTCCCAGTTACAGTTTTTTCTACTTGAAAATCTATGGAAAGACCTGAAAATGGTTGTCTAGCAATGATCAATAACCAATTTGACAGAGCTTGAAGAGTTTTGAAAAGAATAATGTTCAATCCAGGTGTGGAAAGCTCTTAGAGATTTACCCAGAAAGGCACACGGCTGTAATCGCTGCCAAAGGTGCTTCTACAAAGTATTGACTCAGGGGTGTGAATACTTATGTGATTGAGATATTTCTGTATTTCATTTTCAATACATTTGCTAAAAACAAGTGTTCACTTTGTCGTTATGGGGTATTGTGTGGAGGTAGGTCGATTTATGATGCTCAGAGGCTGAGCAACACTGATCTGAAGTAAATTCCACCTTTGACCTTGACCGTTTGAGTTGGCGACAAATGTTATTTTATGCAGTAAAGATCTATTCATGATGATCACAAGGATATAAGTATGTTTTCCCTATGACGTTCAGAGGACGAGGGACAGTGATCTAAACATTTTAAATTAGCCACAAAAAAATAGCAAAAAATGTAATAAATGTTATAAAATGTTGTAATTTGATTGATTTACGCCTTTGGTACAGGGCAATTCCACTGTAACTGAATTATGCTTTGACTCAGATTTTCACTTTAAAATGTATGCCAAACAAAAACCATTGGTTTCAAAGATTAATAAACCGTATAACTTTATGCACAAGGACTACTCTGAACAATTGACACAGAACATTTCACAAAAAAACATTTACTGGAAGAACTGTGCAGATGCAAATTGTGGTAACAGAATTACGGTAAAACACCCCTTAGGTTTTTATGCAACCACGTTTTCCAAAAACTCTGTTAAATATATTTTGGTTATTGAATTTTTATTTTGGTTGAACTGCAATAGGTGAATTGGATTTACATCCGGTAAAGGTATTACGGTAACAAAATTACATAATGGGGCGCTGATCTGTACTATACAGAAATGCAAATTTATAGATATGAATATCATTCTCTTGATGGTGATTTATTCTGAATAGCTACACAAAGTTAGACATATGCAATATCCTTCTTTTGCATATTTGAGTATTATTCTACACATGGGCTATTAATGTAATGTAACCAATTTGGTTGTAACCACATTTGGTTGGTCCGGACCAGACCAAATCTGAAACAATCATAGAGATCTATGTTTCACCAGTTTGGGCATAACAGTGCAGCACAGTATAGCACAGTACATTACAGTACAGCACAGTAGAGTAGAGTAGAGTTCAGTGCAGTAAAGTATTGTAGATATGTTCAGTATAGTACAGAAATGTACGGTTCAATACAGTACATTATACTGTACTTTACTCTAGTGTGCTCTAATGTACTATATTGAAAACTACTCTACTCTACAGTACTGTTCTGCACAGTACTATCCTTTGTACTGTACTGTTCTCTGCTGTACTGTACTGTACTGCTGTCCAAACTTGTGAAACATAGACATAAATGATTGGTTCAGATTTGGTCCGGCCAGGGTGGACTAAATACATTTAAACTACTTTTCAACGTCCATGGATGTCTGGTGCTAGTCGGTGCTCAGTGGGTGAGCAAGCTTGTTACAGTAAATATAAAGAGGGTAGGTGTCAGTAAGAGCCGGGAGAGGTGACATTAACTGTAGCGAGAGAAGCGAGAGAGAGCGTGGGAGAGCGCAGAGAGAGAGAGAGAGAGAGGGAGAGTGAGGGAGAGTGAGGGGATGTCCAGATGTCCATGTCTTGCTTTGACCACCAGACAATAGAAAGAGAAACATAACAGTATACCAGTGGAAGGGAGGACAGGAGCAGGTGACTCAACTGTGGTTTGTGACTATCATGATTTTCCAATGTAGCCAATTCAATTGAAATAATTGTTGGTAATTCCGTTACCGATTTTTGTAACAGAATTACGAGTTTTAATCACTTAGTAATTCATAAGCAAACTTGATATCAGTAAAAACAATATAACTAATTGGTAGGTTTACCATTACGTTTTACTTCTGTCCACTTTTATTATCCTCCCTCCTCATGAGTGAGAGACATTTGAACATATTTTAAAGATTACAAGACACCAGAAAATGTTTCTTAAATTTACAGAAGGTAAATAATTGTTATGTTATTAGTTGGCAGGGGTCTTTACTTCAACATTGTGTTTTGATGTATTTCTACTACCTTTTAAAACTTTTTCTGGTAGATGATGTCTAAGACCCCTTTCAACCCGACCAGAAATCAAAGCCTTTGCTTATTCCACATTTGTGACTCACCACCTGGATTCGGTCTTATGTAGCAAAATTTGAAATTGTTTTTTTACAATGGATTAAAGAAGAGACATAGCTACACACTGGTATATCATGCACTGCATTGTTGAGGAACAATGGGAAAGTAATTCTGCTTTGAAAGATGATAAACTTGTAAACTCACTTTTGAGAAAATGGCCTTTGAATGTTTTGGTATCTAGTGAAGATCTCTTCTTTGTCTACACCCATTCAGCATTGTTCACACACTCTTAAGCTTTAGCCCCACCCATCTTGTTTCGACTTCGGAACATTCAGAGCGCACACCTGGATAACATGAAAACAGCCTAACCAGCTCTGCTGGCAACATTTTCATTACGCTTTTTTGCAGACATTGACTGACACCGGCCATATTCAACGGGTGCTGTACACTTTAACTTAAGACATGTATCTAGCTAGGTCACACATGTCACGTAAGGTTAGCTATTGAGCCAGCCAACTAAAGTTAGCTAGTTAAACAACAATGAACATAGTGTCAAATCATGTCATTACTACCCTGCATGAATATGCTGGGAGCTAACCATCCAGGTTCTAGGCTCTAACTACTGAAGCAAACAGCTGTGGGATACAAATAATAACGTCAGCTGGGAACCAGCCAGCTAACGTAAGCTAGCTAGCTAACAGTACACTTTAGCTTGAAATGAAACAACTTTCTGTCAAAATCAGAAACGTGTAATATCTGAAAATGTAGCTAGCTAACGCTAGACGATCTTACCTGTATACATCATCATGCATGTTGAAGGCGTCTCCCTGTCATGGATGCGATGTAATCCGGAGACAGGTGTTTTCTCCATCTCTTTAGCTATCATTCCACTGATTTCAAAACTCGATCCTCCAGAGAGTGGAGAGCAACACTTAGCTATGCAGCTCCACTACACGATACATAAAAAAAATCAGCTTTCGACAGGATTACCAACACAGACTGACCAGCTCAAATAGACAGAAGCCCTCAATATGGCAGACCAATCCTCTCTCCTCCCTCAGCATGTCCAGAACACTCATTATCTCAGCCAATCATGGCCAGAGGGAAGGTTGCTGTCTTATTCTGTGGCTTAACTTCTTAGGGAGCAGTGCATGAGGTGACCGTTTTGGAGACCCTGGCGTGCCCAAAGTAAAATGCCTCCCATTCAGGCCCAGAAAATAGGATATGCACATATTTAGTACCATTGGATAGGAAACACTCTGAATTTTCCAAAAGTGTTAACATTTTGTCTGTGAGTAAAACAGAACGGATATGGCAGGCGAAACCCTGAGGAATTTCTGTCCTGGAAAAAGTGGTTTTGACACATTGCCTCATTTGGAACCCCTACCCCTCCCTTATGAAAATGCCCTTATAAGGGCATATGAATGCAGTACCTATCGCTTCCTCTGGATGTCAACAGTCTCGAAAGTGTTCTGATTCATTTTAGATGCTTTTAGAGCAGAGAAAAAGAGGAATAAGGAAGTGCCCCCAGAGATGTCCTTACAAGAAAATGCGCGCTCCCGGCAGGCGCGTCCTTTGTTTTTTTCCTTTCTTATCGCCCAGTTTATATTCTGGTTGAAATATGATGCTATTTATACATAAAAGTGTTCCTAAGGATACATTTACAATGATGTTGGATTGTTCTTGGACATGTTTATAGGTATAAGTTGAACGAGTTCTCTTCACGTTTCAATGGTGGAGAAAACGCTGTTTTTTCTGATTATAACGCGCCAACCAAACAGAGATTTATGGATATAATACATGTGAAAAAGATTGTTTTCTTGGTACCTAACAGAAGCAACCTGTGAAACCTTCGGGAGTCGTCTTCAAGAAGTTTTCCATTAACTAAACAAAAGCGACACTTTACACAAAAGACACTTGGCACCTCCGAATACTTTAATACCATTACCTTTTATACAATCCACGATGGGAGTTTGTTAGTTTACACCACGAAAGCGGCATTTCGGAAAATGAAATCTGACAACGCTGTGATATTGCCAAGAAACAGAGCTTTTGATGACTATGAAACACTTGTATATTGATGAATGTTTAATAATTCAACTTTTGGATTTTGAATTTGGCGCCTTGCATTTCACCTGGTAGTGTCGGGAGTGGGGCGCTAGCGCCCCTGCGCACCTTGCTGCTCCTTAAGAAGTTAACCAACAAGGCTCGTAATTTAACAATTTTATTCGCATTTACAGATGGCATACAAGGCATTTCTGCCAAAAAACGCATTTTGATTAAAAAATGTTTTTTACGTTCAAACGGCTCTCCTGTGAATTTGCAACATACGCCTAGTTTCCTGAATCGGGTCACATTTTTAAGATGGAAAATGGTTGACAAATGTATATATGCCTTAGTAAAAGATTAGAAAAATATACTCTTAGCTTTTATTTGACACCTAAATTGACATGTTCCTATGAACCTCACATGTTGGTGCTCATGGGTCCTTTTAGATGGAAATGCCTTACAGTAATCAAACATTTGGCTCAACATTTTGAATACTTGGTCTACTGTATAAACTCCGGGGAAAAAGCAGACATTTTGAAAGAGGACATTCTCAGCTGGTGGAAATACATTTTGGGAAATTATAATCATATATTTATGTAGTACTTAGTGTACTTGTTTGTTTTTTCATTAGTCCACTGTTGATACAGTCCCAAAAAGTTTTGCATGTCAGCAGTCAAGAATTCAAGATATTGGACTTTCAAGAAGCACCATGATGATGCAAAAATACAGTTTTTGAGTGGATTATCCCTTTAAATGTAGATGGTAATTTCTTACCATACCATATATCTCACAATTCAACTGACAATTTAAGTGACACTTTAGGGAGAAAATGCAGTTGTAAGTGACGTGTGTGAGCTTAAAACCTTAAATATTCAGGCCAACAGTATTACATAAATGACAGAATGTTAGACTGTCCTGTATGCAATGCACCAATCTGTCTGTGTCCTAAATAGCATCCTATTCCCTATATAGAGCCCGTTGGGGGCTGGTCAAAAGTAGTGCACTATTTAGGAAATAAGGTGCCAGTTGGCACATACACAGTCTGGGTATATAATTACATCTATGTCTGTACGAAGAAGTAGCACTGTGACGACGAAAGAGAGAGGCTCTGCTGCTTGACACATCATCATTCAGATGTGCTAAATTAGCTTTTGGAAGTGTCATGTAGGAGTTGTTGGACTCGTCCTCTGCAGGATGCCACCCCCCCGCTCCCCCCTGTCAGCTCCCATATCTCAGCCTGGGTGTCAGATGAGTCCTCTCTCTACTTTCACCCGCCCGCCCCGCCAAGCAGCCCGCGAACACCGCTCCTCTCCTCTCGTGGCACCCTGTCACCGAATTTCCAGTGCCACTGAATTTCCACACTGTGCTCCCGCTTTTTCCTCTCTCTCTCCCAATTCACCTCTCTCTCTCTCGTACCTCTCCCTCTTACCTCTCTCTCCCCCTTGTCTCTTTCTCTGTAAACTGTCAACTAAAAGAGCAAACAAAAAGGAAGATGACCTGCTCATGCACATCCCTTCCACCTTTCCCTCCTCTCTTTCCTCATGTCATCTTTTTCAATTTGCTCTCGCTGTTTCTTTCTCTGTGTCCAGCTGATCGTCTGTCCTCACTTTCAGGTCAGTGAATATGACTCCTCCAACCCAATGGTTAAGCCATCAACATGGCTGAGCCCAAATGGCAACCTATTCCCTTTTATAGTGCACTACTTTCAACCAGGGCCCATAGGGCCCATGCTCTTTATAGGGAATAGGATGTAATTTGGGGCACAGTCCATCACCCTCATCCCCTTCATTTCCCTCTCTTCAACTCCTCCTTTCCTCCTTTCACACCCTCCATTATGGTCTCTCTGTGTTGCAGTGTTGAACATCATGTACAGTGTGTGTAAAGTTTTACTAATGAGGGTGGGATATTCCTCAAAGACAAGAGCAAATGCATGCTGGTGTGTGTGTGTGTCTGTGTGTACATGTGTGTGTGTGCTTGCGTGTGAGTGTGTGTGTAGACCATTATAGCGAGTGGATGCCTAATGTTTTAATGCCAGATGCATAGTGTAGCGCTGGATGCTGAGAAGGGGGTGAACTTTAGCTTGCATATCTAACAACATTTTCACTGATCTTTGCACGCCTTCACCAATGATTGTCCTTAATTGATTGCTGATTGCCCTTATTTGATTGCATGTGTGTACTGTGACTTGGAGATTTGCTGTGCTTAATGTTATAATTTTTTTATAAAGTGTTGTCTGTTCCATTTCATTGCTCATGACCCAACTCCAAGGTGACCGGTCATGGACCTGTGTTTCTTATGTACTGGTTGAGGTGTTCCCCTTCATCAAACAGGAACTTGCGTAGTTTGGTAGATGAGTCATTTTAGGCACAGCCCCTCTCGGCCCGTGTGACAGATGCATATCAATGGGTCTTATTCTGCGTGTTGAAGACACAGATCACTTGGCTCCATGTCACAGAGCACGGTTTGATCTCAAATACTAAGAGTAAGGTTGAATCCCAAATGGCACCCTATTCCATATAATGTGATGGGACCTGGTCAAAAGAAATGCACTATATAGGGAATAGGGTGCCATTTCGGACACAGCCGTAGACTTCTCTATCTCTTTCTCTCCTCTATTCTGCTTTCTTCACTTCACCCCCTTACAGCCTGTTTCGCATTATACCTTCTCATCTCTCACTCTCTCTCAGTAACAGAGACACCTCTTGATCAGTGGGAATCAAGAGTGTGGCAGGCACCAGCCCTGCCTCTGCAACAAACGAGGAGCGAACACCAAGAAAAGCTGGAAGGCTCACAAATCAACCCACGGACCTCTGCTGCAACCATGAATAGGTTTCCCTAAGGGGGAGTAAGCTCAGAGGACCTACTCTTACGGAACTTACACTGTTGCTAGCTTCACACTTCTAATGGGGCTTTGTATGCCAGGCAAATGAGCAGAGCCGGACTGGGGCTGGCCAGAGTCCAGTTCCCCCTGCCATTGGAAATGATCACGCTCATTAAATGACTTACCCCCTGAGTCACACACACAACTGAATCGGTTGCGGGTGGTTTACTGGCTACTGGAATCGCAGCACGGTTATGACCAAGGAATTTAAATGTTTCTCCTTTTCCTTGGTTTTCTGTTCTTTTTATCCCCCTCTCAGGATGCTGTGGTGACATCTGGTATTGTCTTTCCTGGTGTGATGGGGGAGAGCAGGAGGTGTCAAAAACAGGCCTGTCCTGCCGTTAATCAAGGGGGAATTCCAGCAGGTGGCTGCCTGTCTGCTGAGTGACGGGAAGGGATGGGGCCGGAGGCTGGGATACATCCACATAGGACGGGCTCATCACGCTGGAGCCAGTCTGCTTCACAGTGGATGGGTGTGTGTGCATGGTTGGGATTGGGAAATTGTGTGTGTTCCTGCCTGCCTGCGTGTGTGTGTGTGTGTGTGTGTGTGTGTGTGTGTGTATGATTAAGGGTTTCGGAGGAAACAGGAGCCTGGGGTATTGCATGCAGATATTTCCCCAGTGCAGTCTCTCATATCCCTTACCGGAAGTTCCAGTCGAATGCCTCAAATGGAAATCTCAGTCTCTCTTTATCATTACCCTGACATTCAGTATTAAAAACACATTCAAGACATGATGAATGTTTGATGTATCATTTTGGAACTTACAGATGGATGAAAAAGAAAACCCTCATGGCCATTTGGGGATCAGTGCATCCACTAGCAGTGCCCAATTTCAATAAACGTCATTTGTCTTTTATGAGCTTGGTATCAGTCCACTTTTCCAACACTTTTTTATTCTATTCTTTTGTTAGGAATATTTTTTTTGTCATGATTAAATATGCAACACATTCTGCTGCCTGTAACCAAGGTCGTTCTCTTTTAATGTAATCTTAGGCCTCTGGTCAAAAGTAGTGCACTATTTAGGCAATAGCCTTTCTGTTTGAACGTGAGGTTAAAACAGAAGACCGTAAAAGGCTGTGACTCTTCAGCCAAATGGAAAACTAGCATAAGGGGCGACAAGTTGCCTATCAGTTAAGAGTGTTGGGCCAGCAACCAAAAGATAGCTGGTTCGAATCCCAAAGCCGACTAGGTGAAATATCATGATTGAGCAAGGCACTTAACTTAACCCTAGTTGCTAATGTAAATTGCTCTGGATAAGAGCATCTGCTAAATAACTGAAATTGTTATTTCATTTTATTTATTTAACCTTTATTTAACTAGGCATGTCAGTTGAGAACAAATTCTTATTTACAATGTGTTGCTTGGACATGGATTCCAATGGCCGCATGCTGTGTAATTCAGAAAAAGGCTAGGCCATTCTCTCTGTTTAGCTACATTTCATTTTGAGTTGAAGATGCTGTATATAAAACTGACTATCCATGCATAAAACATTTGACTAGTGTAACATTTGAACTATTACTCAGTGCCATGGAGAATCCTATCACTCAGCCGGAGCTGTCCATAGTGCTTGTTGTGTAGCGGTCCATAGTGCTGGCAGGTTAAACTGTCCATGGTGCATGCTGGTTGAGCTGTCCATGGAGCTTGCTGGTTGAGCTGTCCATGGGGCTGGCAGTGCTTCTGTCCCTGGTCCTGGCAGTGCTTCTGTCCATGGTCCTTGCTGTGTAGCTGTCCATGGTGCTGTCATTCCTGTGGGGCATTATAGTTGTGCAGTGTAATAATCCAATGGCATGTTAGAATATCCATGGGGACAGAAGGGATGCTTCCACTGCCACTTCCATTCTGCACACACAGCCATGGATAGACAAGAATGCACTGAGAAGGAATCCTTGGTTCCAGGAATCCTGCTCAGCAGGAGTCCCAAATGGCACCTAATCCCAAAGCACTATGGGCCCTGGTCAAAAAGTAATGCACTAGGAAAGGAATAAATAGGGTGCCATTTGGGAAGCATCCAAGAATGAATAGAGCAGGAGTTGTTGGTTCACCCAGTGTGAGTACCAGCATGGATCTATAAATTAACCATGCCAGGAAATGGCTGAGTGGCATCTGCCTTGCCCTATGCAGTCGGTTGTATGCTGAGTATAGGAGGGGGTGGAGGGAGGCAGGGAAGCAATCTCTCAAAGACTTTAGTTACATTTCCTATGTCCAGATCAGGAAGGGGTATGGGGTTGAGGGTTGGAGGGTTTTTTAGTAGTAGTAGCAGTAGTTGTAGTAATAGTTGGGCTGGCCCTTATGGAAAAAACACATGAATTTCACATGTGATTTTATGTTAATGTGATAACATGAGAGAACATGAAACTACACAGGTTTAAATATTTGTAAAAACATGATCTCATGTGAATGTGTGACAACATAGGGATGCAAAATTTCAACATGTAATACCATGAAATCAGAGGAGGCTGGTGGGAGGAGCTATAAGAGGACTTGTAATGGCTGGAATGGAATAAATGGAACGGTATCAAAAACATCAAACATATGGAAACAAATTAGATTTTTACATGTGAATGTTATTCACATATGAAACTGCAGTTTTCACATGTAAATCTGCAATCACCTCACATATGAAAAGGTGGTGTTAACATGAGAACCGTTAATGTAATACATGTGAACATATGGTTTCACATGGGAACAGCTGACCTCACATGTGTCTCTTTTGTTTTCACATGTGAACATTTCAGCTCAACCTGTCAAAACAGCTATTTCACATGTAAAATATGATTTTGTAAGGGAAGTAATGAAATGGTATGGGTGTTTTAAGGTAAGTGGTACGCTGCTCAGCTAAAATAGTGTAAGTATCTTTAATCAATATGATATGATCACTTACTGCTGACTTTCCAATATGACCCCACCTGGGATTTGAACACACAACCTCTGGATTTGGGGTACTCTGATCTTTTGCTGCCCCACAAAGTCTATATCATTGTCAGAAGTCCCTTACAGATTCATTAATTATAATGAATCTCTGCACTTAGCCCTCCTTTGCTATCTGTACTGTTATTTTCGTTATCAGTTAAACTGACTACACTCATCATTTATTTAATTTACTTATTTCAGCAATTTTAGGGCTTTCTGTTAGTTGTCTAATGTTGGTGGGGCATATTATTCTGTTTTATTGTTACTCCTGAATCACTATCATAAATATAATAGTTTTTCTTGAGTGTATTTTTACAAAGCTGAAATTTACTTTGAAGTCCAAAGTGTAGGAATCCAAGTGAAATCAGTTATTGACACAGACATGGCAGCCTAGCAGGAAGATCAGTATTCCATCAATCAATCATTTGTAAGTTCAAATCCCAGGTGAGGATATGTTGAACAATAATTACTGTATAAATATACATATTTGACACACATGATTACATTGGGTAAGTTGAAAACACTGTGTTAAGTTCCGAGGTCATCCTAACAGCTCAATGTTGTTTGCGTGAAAAATATCCACATATGAAGTGTTCCATAACCACATAATTTCACATGTGAAAGGTTATGTGATCATGTAAAAATCCACTCGTGAAACCACATGGTTGGTTTCACATATGAAATAAAATTTTACATGTGCAAAACATGGACATTTCACATGTGAAATCATGTGATTCTCCACGTGTGAAATCCAGCAGTTTGGCATAAGCCCTCATATTACTTTTACCAAACCCTGCAAATGGCTGCCTCTGCACAGGGCTTCTACACTGAACACAAATATAAACGCAACATGTAAAGTCTTGGTCCCATGTTTCATGACCTGAAATAAAAGATCCCAGAAAATGTTCATACGCACAAAAAGCTTATTTCTCTAAAATGTTGTGCACAAATTTGTTTAGATCCCTGTTAGTAAGCATTTCTCCTTTGCCACAATAATCCATCCACTTGACAGGTGTGGCATATCAAGGAGCTGATTAAACAGCATGATTATTACACAGGTGCACCTTGTGCTTTGGAAAATAAAAGGCCAATCTAAAATGTGCAGTTTTGTCACACAACACAATGCAGATGTCTCAAGTTTGAGGGAGTGTGCAATTGGCATGCTGACTGCAGGAATGTCCACCAGAGATGTTGCCAGAGACTGTTATGCCCATTTCTCTACCATAAGCCGCCTCCAACGTCGTTTTAGAGAATTCGTCAGTGCGTCCAACCAGCCTCACAACCGCAGACCACGTGTATGGTGTTGTGTTGGCGAGAGTTTTGCTGATGTTAACGTTGTGAACAGAGTGCTACACGGTGGCGGTGGGGTTATGGTATGGGCAGGCATAAGCTACGGACAACGATTGCAATTTGAATGCGCAGAGATACCGTGATGAGATCCTGAGGCCCATTGTTGTGCCGTTCATCACCTCATGCTTCGGCATGGTAATGCACGGCCCTATGTCTCAAGGATCTGTAACCAATTCCTGGAAGCTGAAAATGTCCCAGTTCTTCCATGGCCTGCATACTCACCAGACATGAAAGATGGTGCAGACATGGCTGCTCTGCTTCTAGCATTATTTTGTTTTTGTATGTGTTATTTCTTACATTATTAGCCCAGAACGTTTCTTTCTGTTATTACATACAGCTGGAAATAACTTTGGGATATCAGAGTGGAGGGAACTCACCAGCATTACGACAAGGAATACGACTCTCCCGAATTGGGTCCAGGGCAATTTAACTTATCCCAGAGGCTGATCCAAGATGCCACCGGCAGAGAAGAGGTATTCGGAATTTATGTCTAGTCCGACTCAGGAGGCTTGCACACCATCCACCGCTTCCGAGTATATTACTCACTAATGTTCAGTCCCTGGACAATAAAGTAGACGAGCTCAGGGTGAAGATCTCCTTCCAGAGATACATCAGGGACTGTAAAATACTGTGTTTCACAGAATCATGGCTCCCTCCGGATATACTGTCCCTGTCCATACAGCCAGCTGGGTTCTCAGTACATTACGCAGACAGCAATAAAGAACTCTCCGGGTAGAAGAAAAGCGGTTTCATGATTTACTACTGATTGTGATAACATACAGAAACTCAAGTCCTTTTGTTCACCCGACCTAGAATACCTCACAATCAAATGCCGACCGTATTACCTCCCAAGATAATTATCTTTGTTTATAGTCACAGACGTGTATATTCCCCCTCAAGCAGATACTACGATGGCCCTCAAGGAACTACACTGGACTTTGTGCAAACTGGAAACCACATATCCTGAGGCCGCATTTATTGTAGCTGGGGATTTTAACAGCAAATTTGAGGAAAAACGCTACCAAAGTTCTATAAACACATTGATTGTAGTACGCGTGCTGCTAAAATGCTCAACCTCTGTTACTCCCCCTTCCGGGATGCCTACAAGGCCTTCCCCCGCCCTCCCTTTGGCAAATCAGATCACGACATTTTGCTCATCCCTTCCAAGAGGCCGAAAATCAAACAGGAGGTTACCCGTGCTAAGGTCTATTCAACACTGGTCTGACCAATCTGAATCCATGCTTCAAAATGCTTTGATCACACGGACTGTGATATGTTCCGGGTAGCCTCTGAGAATAACATTTATGTATACAGTTGAAGATGGAAGTTTACATACACCTTAGCCAAATACATTTCAACTCACTTTTTCACAATTACTGACATTTAATCCTAGTAAAAATTCCCTGTCTATGGTCAGTTAGGAACACCACTTTATTTTAAAGGCACACTCAACTTAGTGTATGTAAACTTCTGACCCACTGGAATTGTGATACAGTGAATTATAAGTGAAATAATCTGTCTGTAAACAATTGTTGGAAAAATGACTTGTGTCATGCACAAAGTACTCCCTGTTCACCCATGACTGCGTAGCCACACACACCTCCAACTCAATCATCAAGTTTGCTGACGACACAACAGTATTAAGCCTGATTACCAACAATGACGAGACAGCCTACAGGGAGGAGGTGAAACAGCAGAGGGAGCACGCCCCTATCCACATCGACGGGACCGCAGTGGAGAAGGTGAAAAGATTCATGTTTCTCGGCGTACACATCACTGACAATCTGAAATGGTCCACCCACACAGACAGTGTGGTGAGGAAGGCGCAACAACGCATCTTAAATTTGCTCGTCCTAATATTTATACATTTCTTAATTATTTTCCTTTTAGATTTGTGTGTATTGTTGTATTTTGTTGGATACTACTGCACTGTCGGAGCTAGGAACACAAGCATTTCATTACACACACAATAACATATGCTAAATATGTGTAATTGACAAATACAATTTGATTTGATTTTTTAGTTGATGTCACCGATTGAGCATGTTTGGGATGCTCTGGATTGACTTGTACGACAAGTTCCCGCCAATATCTAGCAACTTCGCACAGCCATTGAAGAGGAGTGGGACAACATTCGGCAGGCCACAATCAACAGCCTGATCAACTCTATGCGAGGAGATGTGTCGGGCTGCATGAGGCAAAAGGTGGTTACACCAGATACTGACTGGTTTTCTGATCCACGCCCCTAATTTTTCTTTAAAGGTATCTGTGACCAAAAGATGCATATTTGTATTCCCAGTCATGTGAAATCCATAGATTACAGTATAATACATTTATTTTAATTGACTTCTTCCCGTATATGAACTGTACTCAGTAAAATCTTATAAATTGTTGCATGTTGTGTTTATTTTTTTGTTCAGTATAGTATTGGAGATTTGGAGGCAAAACAAGTCCAGCAGAGAGCATACATTATAGATTGGAGCGAGAATATGATATAGGATCATATTTTTAACAGATATTTAAACCGTAGCATTGGGTGGTTTATGCATCAATTATGAATCAGGATCAGTGGGCTTCTAACAGGAACTGGAGATTTTTCTCGTGTTCCACTCAAGACCTGTTTCCATTTTAAGGACCTGACCACACCTCAACAAGAGTAGAAAAATGGTTGCTTGCCTTGAATGCTTTCTTCTGTTCAGGCAACACACACATACACGCATGCACGCACGCACACAAACGCCCATGTACACACACACAAATATCATACACGCACACACACACACACACACAAAGCAGTTAGGGAATGCTGGAGATGACTCATACAACTACTGCACCACAACTCAATTAGGCTACACGAACCCACCTCAGAAAACAACATTCTGATGAGGATGTGAGGGTAGGATTCATCTTGTATGGCTGCACAGTTTGTTTGAAGATGGGTTCCTGCAACTCTCTATCTGAGCATGACATTCATCTGAAAATAATGGACATTTTTAGGCTTAGCTGCTTAGATGCCAGTACTTCCTGAGCTGTTCCCTGTTTCTAGCCCCTGCCTTACTTTCCTTCCCTGTGTGTTTCTCAAACAGAACAACAAAAAAGACACGTTTAGAAGTCACCTTCACATACTAGATGTCTACTACACGATCTGAGGCGACTGTTATCATCTGGACTCCCCCCACCTCCGGGGACCCACGCACGCACACCCTCCTCCATTATAAAATCTGGGGGTGGTTTTTCATCACACTCCAACCCGGACAGGAGGTGTGGATGTTGATTAATGTGAAGCATCAAATTCAAATATAAACAGTCCATACTTTAATTAACTCTGCAGAACAGAAAGAAAGAGAATGACTGACTTAATATTTATTATGTCTGGAGAGGTAGGGCGCTAGCGAGGCACATGCTGTAGCTTCCTACCCCAGCAGCATGACTTGCTAATTGCCTTGAGGCCGACAGAAGAGGTTCTCATAACTGATTAAATGTAACGTGAGGACTGCTTTCTTTAATTTCCCCAAGTGCCAAAGTAACACAAAGATTCTGTCCCAAATGGCACCCTATTCCCTATGTAGTGCACTACTTTTGATCTGAGCCCTATGGACTAGAAGTGCACCAGGGCCCTAGACATTGTAGTGCACTATAAAGGGCAGAAGGTGCAATTCGGAACGCAGACAGTACAATCATGTCAGGGAGAAACACATCTTGTTGTAATTGGCTCTGGCTAGATTACCACTGAGTGGTAAACAGAGAGGGAAAGTAAATATATGCATACTTAAACAGGCTAAATCTTTTGGTCTCCCAATCCACAATTCAAGATCAACCGAACATGGTTTTGTGATGTGAATTAGTTTTCTATTGTACACAGAAATGGTTGTATACAGAAATGGTTGTTCCAGTTTAGATGGTTTAGGTAGTCTCATAGATTAGTCTCCCCAACCTGGCTGTTGGATAATCCCAACTCTGGCTGGATTTCAATAGGAGTTATAAAGCACTTTGCAAGCCTGTATAAAGTGACATTAAGGTCTGATGTGGCCTGTAATCAATGAGTTTCCACTGTGTTAGGGTATAGCTAAACCAAAACTAAGGCCTTATGAAATATGTGTTGTATTACATAATTCAATTTGAATAATAACATATTTGCTCAATTGCTGAGGGTTTCAGGACTGAAACTGGAAGAATACAACAATCATGTCTCTGTCACTAACAAATACAATCGTCGGTATAACTCTGCAATCCAGTCGAAAAACAAGGCACTCTGGGAAATATGCAAATCAGGCTTTGCACTAAGCAGTGTGTTAATTTACCACTGTAAAGTTTGGACCCAAGTAGACATTGTTGAATTGAACACTCTCTGTGTTGATTTAACACTGGAGAATTTGCTGTGAAGGTGTCAGTGAACACCATAACAGTGTACCTTTAACACTGACCTAGCGTAAAAATCAAATTCTAAAGTGTTAAATACAAGGTATTAGAGAACACTATGACAGTGTACCTTTAACACTGAGTTATTGTAACATGTTAATGCCACTTGTTGATTTAACACTGGAGAATTTGCTGTGTATGTATTAGTCTTGTCATTTTTAAACACATTTAAAATGCGTACATTATGTAAAAAACAATGCCCACTACGGGGACAATAAAGTCAGTAAAGACGTCACAGAGATATACACAACATGACCAAAAGCATGTGGACACCTGCTCGTCGAACATCTCATTCCAAAATCATGAGCATTAATATGGAGTTTGTCCCCCCTTTTCTGCCATAACAGCCTCCCCTCTTCTGGAAAGGCTTTACACTAGATGTTGAAACATTGATACGACTTGCTTCCATTCTGGAGCATCAGCATTTGTGGATTCGATTACAGGCTCAAAATGGCCAGAAACAAAATACCTTTCTTCTGAAGCATTTGTGAAATCGAATCCACAAATTCTGATGCTCCAGACACTCAACTAGTCTAAAGAAGGCCAGTTGTAATTGCAGTTTTCAGCTGTGCTAACATAATTGCAAAAGGGTTTTCGAATGATCAATTAGCCTTTTAAAATTATAAACTTGGATTAGCTAACACAACATGCCATTGGAACACAGGAGTGATGGTTGCTGATAATGGGCCTCTGTACGCCTATGTAGATATTTCATAAAAATCAGCCGAATCCAGCTACAATATGAATTTACAACATTAACAATGTCTACACTGTATTTCTGATCAATTTGATGTTATTTTAAATGGACAACAAATGTGCTTTTCTTTCAAAAACAAGGACATTTCTAAGTGATCCCAAACTTTTGAACGGTAGTGTAAGTTTTTTCAACAACAGGTTATGGTCAATAATATCAAAGGCTGCACTGAAATCTGACAGTACACCTCCCAAAATCTTCTTATTATGAATTTCTTTCAACCAATCATCAGTCATTTGTGTCAGTGTAGTACATGTTGAGTGCCCTTCTCTATAAGCATGCTGAAAGTCTGTTGTTCATTTGTATACAGAGTAATAGCATTGTATTTGGTGAAACACAATTTTTTCCAACATAATGCTAAGAGCTGGCAGCAAGCTGATAGGTCTGCTGTTAGAACCAGTAAAGGCCTCTTTACCACTCTTTGGTAGCGGAATTACTATGGCTTCCCTCCAGGCCTGAGGACAAAGACTTTCCTCTAGGTTCCGATTAAAGATATGACAGATAGGAGTGGCAATAGAGTCAGCTACCATCCTCAGTAGCTTCCATCTAAGTTGTCAATACCAAGAGATTTGTCATTATTGATTGATAACAATAACCTTTCCACCTCTCCCACACTAACTTTACAAAATTCTAACTTGCAATGCTTTTTCTTTCATTATTAGTTTTTTTTATGCATGAATACGATGACTCACTGTTCATTGTTGGCATTTCCTACCTATGTAAGTTTGCCCACTTTGCCAATTAAGTAATCATTCAAATAATTGGCAACATCAAATGGTTTTTGATGAATAAGCCATCTGATTTGATGAACGATGGAGTTGAATTTGTCTTTCTGTCCATAACGCCAATTTTTCCCATAATTCTTTCCCATAATTCCCATAATTATTGGCTTCATAATACAGTTTCTTCTTCTTTTTGTTGAGTTTAGTCACATCATTTCTCAATTTGCAGTAAGTCAGCCAGTCAGATGTACAGCCAGACTTATTAGCCACTCCTTTTGCCCCATCTCATTCAACCACACAGTTTTTAATTTACTCATCAATCCATGGAGCCTTAACAATTTTAACAATTAATGATAAACAGGTGCATGTTTATCGATAATTGGAAGAAGCAATTTCATAAATCCATCAAATGCAGCGTCTGGATGCTCCTTATTAATCGCTTCAGACCAACAAATATTTTTAACATCATCCACAGCAAAATCTTTTGTATACTCTATTTTAGGGCCCAGCTTTTAGAACTTTGGCTTTCCTGGATATAGCCACTATATTGTGATCACTGCATCCAATGGGTACAGATACAGCTTTAGAACAAAGTTCTACAGTATTAGTAAAAATGTGATCGATACATGCGGATGATCATGTTCCTGTAGTGTTTGTAAACAATCTGGTAGGTTTATTAATAACCTGAACCAGATTACAGGGACTGGTTACAGTGAGAAACTTCCTATTGAGCAGATTGCTTGATGAAAACTAGTCAATATTCAGGTCCCCAAGTAAGTAGACCTCTTTGTTAACATCACATACACTATCACACATATTATTTAGTTACTGACTGTTAGCACTTGGTTGCCTACAGCAACACCCCAAAAGGAAAGGGTTTAGATGTGCCAAGTGAACCTGCAACCACAACACTTCAATAACACTTGACATAAGTTCTTCTCTAAGCATTACAGGGATATGGCTCTGAATATATACAGCACACCTCCCCCATAAGCATTTCTGTCTCTTGTATAGATGTTATATCCTTTTATTGCTATTGCTGTATCATCAAATGAATTATCTAAGTGAGTCTCATTTGCTAATATATTAATGTTATCTGATGTTAGCAAGTTATTGATTTCATGAACCTCATTTCTAAGGCTACATATATTAATATGGGCTATTTTCAGCCCTTTGCTGGGTAGCTTATCAGAGATAATAATAAAATTAAAATGCAATTCCATTTATAACATTTTTCACATGCGTTTTTCTGGATTTTTGTTGTTGTTATTCTGTCTCTCACTGTTCAAATAAACCTACCACAAAAATTATAGACTGATCATTTCTTTGTCAGTGGGCAAACGTACAAAATCAGCAGGGGATCAAATACTTTTTTCCCTCACTGTAGATTTATTGGTTACAAGTTTGGCAGTCCAACCAGCTATTTTCAACTAACCAAATTGATTATTACGCAAATAAATTTTTCTTGAAAAAAGATACAAAGACATCAGTTCATCTCTAGGTGACACTATGTGGCACTACACACCACGATACTTAAAATGTTTATCAAATGCTAATGACATGCCAATTAACCTCAAATGTTTTCGATCCCAAACCCCCAAGCTATTTCTATACACACAATTTTTTGTTTTTTATATATTGTTGCAAATAAGGGTTCTTTGGCTTGTAACCATAGTGGAACGTAACCCATTTACGTAGGTGCTATATAACCCTTTTTTAAGGTTCTATAAAGAACCATGCTATTAAGGTTCTACATGTAACCTTTATGTTGCTATAAAGAACCATTAATAAAAGGTTCTCTATAATAAAAGGTTCTCTATAGCACCAAAAAAGGGTTTCACTATGCATACAACCCTTTCTTCATATGGTTCTTTATAGAAACTTCATGGAGAATGGTTCCATAAAGAGCCTTCCTTAATGTGAAATGTTCTTTCTACAAAATATCATTTTGAAGAACCATTCAGGGATTTTTATTCTGTTTAGCCATATTATGTAGTTGAAATTACTTGAAGGTTACTATTGTGTTAAATGACAAGTAGAATCAGGTGTGGTATCCCTGCAATGAGACACGATAACTGGCATTAGTCATACTTAACCTATAATGTTTTGACACAACAGATTAGATCAACTGGAATGACACTCTCATTCATGGTTACACAAAAAAAAAGCTGCTCTTAAACCACGCTCCAAAATATTTGAATGAGCCGCCGCCCCTAAAGAGGAAATAACCATTTTACGAACTGCAAAGACCCATTTAATGGCTCAAAGGATTCTTTGAGTTAGTATGGTTCCATATAGAACCATCACCCTTCCCAAAGAACCCTTGAGGAACCGTCTTTTCTGTGTATCCTTGAGCAGAAACAGATGTGCACCACAAATGGCAACCTATTCCCTATAAAGTGCATACTTTTGACCACATACCTACAGGTACTGATCCAAAGTAGTGCCCAAAATAGTGCACTATATACGGAATAGGGTGCCATTTGTGACAAATCCAGAGACATGATCATGCTACCTGCTTGGATCTGTAATGGGTGTAAAGCTGTGCTGTGAGTGTTAAGTATTACGTTCGCTGTCGAGCCAATAACCCAGAGTGATATGTTTTATCATATAGTTCATTTAGCAGTGTGAGGTCTTTGCCAAGCTTGCATGTCCCTGGGAGAAATATATATTTGGGAAGAAACCAAGAAACCATATTAATTAACAGTCCATTTAGTATTTCTTAGTGTATCACCTTCTCTTTCCTATCTCTCCTCTCGCCTGTGTGTCTATTTACGCTGATGACTCAGCCCCCTCCTGTACTCCGTGTTCACCCATGACTGTATGGCTTCGCACGCCTCCATCTCAATCATCAAGTTTGCAGACGACACAACAGTAGTAGGCCTGATTACCAACAATGACGAGACAGCCTACAGGAAGGAGGTGAGGGCCCTGGGAGTGTGGTGCCAGGAAAATAACCTCTCACCCAACGTCAACAAAACAAAGTTGTTGATCATGGACTTCAGGAAACTACCTGCCGTCCAGGACACCTACAACACCCGATGTCACAGGAAGGCCAAAAATATATTCAAGGACAAAAACCATTCGAGCCACTGCCTGTTCATCCCGCTATCATCCAGAAGGCGAGGTCAGTACAGGTGCATCAAAGCTGGGACCGAGAGACTGAAAAACAGGTTCTATCGCAAAGCCATCAGACTGTTCAATTCTGTTAAATAGCCATCACTAGCACATTAGAGGCTGCTTCACTACATACATACACTACATAAATATTCTTAATTCCAGTCCTTTACTTTAGATTTGTGTGTATTGTTGTGAAATTGTTAGATATTACTGTTAGATATTACTGCACTGTTAGAGCTAGAAACGCAAGTATTTCGCTACACCCTCAACAACATCTGCTAAACACGTGTATGTGACAAATACAATTTGATTTGATTTGATTATACGTGTCAGCAACCACAACTAGTGAAATCACTGCAATCCGAAACAAAGAGAGCAGTCAGTTTTGGAATGGGTAGCTAGCAATAAACTAGTCCTGAACATATTAAAGCTGCAGCTGGCCCAGAACAGTGCAGCAAGTCTTGCCCTTCAATGTACACAGAAGGCTAATGTTCACCTATTGTTGCATGTTGGTCTCTCTTCGCTCAAAGTAGAGTAGAGATTGACTGCATCAATTGTTGATTTTGTGAGGAATATGAATGTGTTGAAAATTCAACATTTTCTGTATAATCAACTGAAAAAAATAACCACCAGGGTTATTTTCACAGTCCCCAGGTCCAGAACAAATTCAAGAAAACATACAGTATATAGAGCCATGATTGCATGGAACTCCCTTCCATCTCATATAGGGCAAGTGAACAGCAAACCTGGTTTAAAAAAAATCTAAATAAAGCAACAACTCACGGCACAACAACTCACGGCACAACACCTCTCCCCCATGTGACATAAGGTTTGTGTGTATGTACTGACGTGTATGTGTAAGTAATAGATGCACACTCACACACACACCCTTGTTTCTCTATCCTCGTGGGGACCAAAAATTGAATTCCATCCAAGATCGTATTTTACCTTACCCCTAACCCTTACCCTAACCTTTACCCTAACACATAACCCTAACCCTTTACCCTAACCCTAAACCTAGCTCCTAACCCTAAAGCTAATCCTTAAATCTAACCTTAATTCTTTTTTTTTAATACTTTGTTTATTGAATTTTCAATAGAAAATAATTGCTCTTGTACGTTATTTGGTAGTAATATAAAACAACACATCAAAGACAACAATACAGCAAAACATGTTTTAGGGTGTAACTAGGCCATCAAAGAAACCCTTATATATGTTCTATGTTATATGTTATATATATAGGTTCTAGGAAGAACCCTCCAAAAATAAAAGGGCTCGGTAGAACCCATCATGGACAGTTCTAGGAAGAACCTTTAGATGATGAGATGAAATGGTTCTTGGTAGAACCCTTCATAGAGGATTCTAGGTATAACCATATACAGGGGGTTCTAGATAGAACCCTACGTAAAGGGTTCTAGATAGAACCCTCTGCAAAGGGTTCTCTCCAGCACCAAAATGGATTCCCCTATGGGGACGAACCTCTCTCTCTCTTTCTCAAATTAAATGGTTTTAGGAACAACTGGTTCCAAACACACAGCAATTGTCTCCAACACAATGCTGTGAAGGTCAGGGAAAGGGCGATTTCTTTAGGGTATTGTTTTCACCAAATCATTATATTCCCCTAGCTGTTTCACATGTGTAGAGTGATAACTCATAAGCAATTAATGAGACAATGTGACCCATGTAGATAGGACAAGTCCCAAATGGCACCCTATCCCCTATATAGTGCATTACTTTTGACAAGGGCCCATAGGTCTCTGGTCAAAAGTAGTGCACTATGTACGGAATAGGGTGCTATTTGGGACACAACAATAGAAGGGTTTCTCTCTCCCAGTCATGAGCACTAAAATTGTGAAATTGAGCTTTCTGGTGGGTGATATTTTCTGTCTACTTAACTCAGTAGTGAAAAGTACCAGACCTTGCTATGTAATTGTGCCTTTCAGTGCAAAATTGGTTTTGGGTGAAGCAGTGAGCGAGGACATCACCCGTTCGTTGGGGAAGTAAAATAGATGAAAGTATGTTAGCTAATCTGTCAGCCCATCAGCGGTCCACTTTATATGCAGCCCTTTTCCTTTAGCTCCGTACTTTCTCTTACTGGAAGCTATTAAAACCTTGAATTACATTATTACATCATACTTCTAAGGCAATAGGTTACCTTATTTGACCGATTGCTGAAGCATATAAGACTACGTCCCAAATGTCACCCTTCCATAGTCCACTACTTTTGACCAACAAATGTTAGCATTTTATGGAAAATAGGGTTCCATTTGGAATATTAATTGATCTGACAAATGCAGTTGTACAGATTGAAGATGACGCTAAGTTGACATGATGAGAAGCAAGAGCTATATAGCTAACTAGCTAATGAAGTCAATATGAAACATGCAAACGAGTCAAAAGCTTGTCTGTCAGTCCCTATGAGCAAGGAGGAATAGGTAAGATGTAGATTTAGACTTGTGCTAATGCGCTAGCATGCTGTTTTTACGCTACACAAGAATTGCAATTCAGAGACAAAAAAGATCCAATGACTTGAATTGTGGTACCATCTGTTCTTTCAAAAGTAATCATGCTTTTAGACTTTGTTTACTGGTATTTATTGTAAGGCAGCAAAACAAGCAATTTAGTTTATTTTCTTACAGAAAGATTAAAGGGAAATTCCTCTGGGGCTTATACTGATGGGAGTCATGCAAAATTCACTCAGAAGGATAAACAGTTTGCCCTCTGAGGTAAGACACAATTACACACTGTCTTTCTCAGTCTGGTTCTCTGTGCTGCGGGAATGTGCCCCCCAAATGACACCCTATTCCCTTTATAGTGCACTACATTTAACCAGGGTCCACCGGGCTCTGGTCAAATTTAGTGCACTCTATAGGGAATAGGGTGCCAATTGGGATGCACACTGATTTTCCACCATCCAAAGCAGGGATCCCATAGAGACAGAGGAAAAACATTCGTTCTTTAATACATTATGAAACAGTTGATCTACTCAAACATGTGGAAATGCATGCTAATGCTCAATGCTAATGAACAATGAAATTACCCTCAGAAGAACTTAGCATGTCAGACTGAAACATAAAGTTAATAGCATATGCTGAAAGTTATGTTATATAACTCAGCAAAAAAAGAAACGTCCCTTTTTCAAGACCCTGTCTTTCAAAGATAATTTGTAAAAATCCAAATAACTTCTCAGCTGTATCATTGTAAAGGGTTTAAACATTGTTTCCCATGCTTGTTCAATGAACCATGAACAAATAATGAACATGCACCTGTGGAACGGTTGTTAAGACACTAACAGCTTACAGACGGTAGGCAATTAAGGTCACAGTTATGAAAACTTAGGACACTAAAGAGGCCTTTCTACTGACTCTGAAAAACACCAAAAAAGATGCCCAGGGTCACTGCTCATCTGTGTGAAAGTGCCTTAGGCATTCTGCAAGGAGAAATGAGGACAGCAGATGTGGCCAGGGCAATAAATGGCAATGTCCGTACTGTGAGACGCCTAAGACAGCGCTACAGGGAGACAGGACGGACAGCTGATCGTCCTCGCAGTGGCAGACCACGTGTAACAACACCTGCACATCTTAACGACCGTTCCACAGGTGCATGTTCATTATTTGTCCTGGTGAGACAAAACCGCGACTCGTCAGTGAGGAGCACTTTTTGCCAGTCCTGTCTGGTCCAAAGAGACTATGACGGACCAGACAGGACTGGGAAAAAGTGCTCCTCACTGACGAGTCGCGGTTTTGTCTCACCAGGGGTGATGGTCGGATTCGCGTTTATCGTTGAAGGAATGAGCGTTACACAGAGGCCTGTACTCTGGAGCGGGATCGATTTGGAGGTGGAGGGTCCGTCATGGTCTGGAGCGGTGTGTCAAAGCATCATCGGACTGAGCTTGTTGCCATTGCAGGCAATATCAATGCTGAGCGTTACAGGGAAGACATCCTCCTCCCTCATGTGGTACCCTTCCTGCAGGCTCATCCTGACATGACCCTCCAGCATGACAATGCCACCACCCACACTGCTCATTCTGTGCGTGATTTCCTGCAAGACAGGAATGTCAGTATTCTGCCATGGCCAGCGAAGATCCCGGATCTCAATCCCATTGAGCACGTCTGGGACCTGTTGGATCGGAGGGTGAAGGCTAGGGCCATTCCCCCCAGAAATTTCTGGGAACTTGCAGGTGCCTTGGTGGAAGAGTGGGGTAACATCTCACAGCAAGAACTGTCAAATCTGGTGCAGTCCATGAGGAGGAGCTGCACTGCAGTACCACACCAGATACTGACTGTTACTTTTGATTTTGACTCCCCCTTTGTTCAAGGACACATTATTCCATTTCTGTTAGTCATATGTCTGTGGAACTTGTTCAGTTTATGTCTCAGTTGTTGAATCTTGTAATGTTCATACAAATATTTACACATGTTAAGTTTGCTGAAAATAAACGCAGTTGATGTAATAGTTTTTCTTTATTGTATTTTTAGCAAAGCTGAGACTGACTTTACTGAAGTCCAAAGTGTAGGAACTCAGTCATTGACTGATTGTTGATGTGGCAGAAGGACCCGAATGCTGTGAATTAATAGGTTGTGAGTTCAAGTCTCAGGTGAGGAACTAGTGATTACTCTATAAACAAACACAATGCAATCATGTACTGCATGTCAAATATGTGTGTTTGTGTGTGTATCCTACAGACACATTTTGTTTGCAGGGCATCACCTATGAAATCTCATGTGAAAAATGCTCACGTGAAAATTTTAATCCACATGTGAAAGGTACGTGATCATGTGAAACTTCTTGTGAAATATCATCACGTGAAGTGTTCCAAAAAACACATTTCACATGCTCGTTCATTTTCAGAGTGCCTCAGCCAACACCCCAATCCTGACTAACCCAAGGCCTTAATCCGGTATGTAGGCTAGCTAACATTGGACAAACGAGGCCATTCCTCTAATGAATTTTGAGACATTTAAAGGGTGCTCTATCACTGAGTTAGCAATCTGGGCAGATCATAATGTGGTTCTCCCTCCCCCTCTTCACTCACCCATCTGTCCGCCACGAGATGACAATGAGATCATGTTAATTAATTCATCCTACGTGGAAGCCATAACTCTGTGTCATCTGCTTGGCTATATTGCTTTTCTGTCAGCGTGTATGTCGTTATCGGCCCGTGAACAAATCTTTCTGACGTAACACAGGAAACTAATGATACTTCTTTTAAACCAGCTGTCAGGTCCCATTCTCCTGCTCCCAATTATTGAGGCTAATTTCATCCGTTAGCACAGGTAAAATGCTGAATTTAGAGGTCAAATAATATTTTCTGGTTCTGAGAAAAAATTGAATTCCGCTATAACTGCAGACTGTCAAACCATCAGATTGTAGCTTTTGTTTCATTTTCATTTTGCTTGATATTGGCAGGAACTGGAACATGGGTTTGTACACATCGATCCAGAGCTCCCCAACATGCTCAATGGGTGTCATGTCTGGTGAGTATGAAGGCAGTGTAAGAACTGGGACATTTTCAGCTTCCAGGAATTGTGTACAGATACTTGCGACAAGGGGCCGGGCATTATCATGCTGAAACATGAGGTGATGGCGGTGGATACGTGGCACAACAATGGGCCTCAGGATCTCTTCATGGTATCTCTGTGCATTAAAATTGCCATCGATAAAATACAATTGTGTTCATTGTCCGTAGCATCTGTGGCATTGTGTTGTGTGACAAAACTGCACATTTTAGATTGGCCTTTTACTTTCCAAAGCACAAGGTTCACCTGTGTAATGATCATGCTGTTTAATCAGCTTCTTTATATTCCACACCTGTCAGGTGGATGGATTATCTTGGCAAAATGGAAATGCTCAATAACAGGGATATAAACAAATTTGTGCACAACATTTGAGAGAAATACGCTTTTTGTGCGTATGTACAATTTCTGGGACTTCTGGCACCAACACTTTACATGTTGCATTTATATTTTTGTTCAGTGTATTTTACAAAAGGTCTATCAGGAAGGTTGGTCTGAATGCTTGTTTAACTTCATCCAGTAAGCATAACATAGTTAACTTCTTAGGGAGCGGCAGCAGAGGTGACGGTTTTGGAGAGTCTGGCGTGCCCAAAGTAAAATGCCTGCCAGTCAGGCTCAGAAAATAGGATATGCACATAATTAGTACTATTGGATAGGAAACACTCTGAAGTTTCTAAAAGTTAACATAATGTCTGTGAGTATAACAGAACTGATGTAGCAGGCGAATACCCGAGGAAAATCTATCCGGAAATGCAGTTTTTGGTGACCTTTGCTATGTTTGACACTCTCCCCATTGACTTCAAGTCAATTCAGCTCCTGGATTGCAACAGTCTATATACAAAGACTGGGAGTGATTGGAGTAAGAGGAACAGATAGGAACAGGAAATGGTAAGGGGACCTGAAATGTCAACAATGGGCTCAATCGACGTTTCAATGTGCAATTCGACGTTGGAAGTAGTCAGGGGACCACTTTTGTTTACAACGTTTGACGGGCGCGAGATTGTGAACGCGCACCACTTTATTTTCCTTTCCTATTGTTCACGTTATCGTCCGGTTGAAATATTACAGTAAATATACATAAAAGGATACCTAAGGATACATAAAAAATTATGTTTGATTTGTTTGTAGAAAGTTTATAGGTATAATTTGAACGTGTTCTCTTCACGGTTCAATGGGCGACTCAACGGTGGATTTTCTGATCATAACGCGCCAACCAAACTGAGATTTATGGATATAATAAATGACTTTTTCTAACAAAAGAACCATTGGATGTCTTCGTTGGACACTTGGGAAGCCCTCAGCAGAAGTTCTTCAAAAGGTAAGGGATATTTTTTAGCTGTGATATGGGTTTTGTGTGACCCGCACTGGTTTATGAATTTATGCTAATGCATAAATATGAGAGGTGCTATCCTCAAACAATCAAATGTTGTGCTTTCGCCGTAAAGCCTTTTTGAAATCTGACAACACTGTGATATTGCCAAGAATCAGAGCTTTTGATGGCTATGCAACACTTGTATATTGATGAATGTTTAATAATTCAACTTTTGGATTTTGAATTTGGCGCCTTACATTTCACCGGGTAGTGTCGGGAGTGGCCCGCTTGCGCGCCGGTGCTCCCTAAGTAGTTAAGGAGTGCTGGGGCGCTAGTGCCCCGTTCCCGACACTACCCGGAAAAATGTAAGGCGTCAAATTCAAAATCCCAAAGTATAATTATAAAACATTCATCAATATACAAGTGTTGCATAGTCATCAAAAGCTCTGAGTCTTGGCAATATCACAGCGTTGTCAGATTTCAAAAAGGCTTTACGGCGAAAGCACAACATTTGATTGCTTGAGGATAGCACCTCTCATATTTATGCATTAGCATAAATTCACATCCAGCGCAGGTCACACAAAACACATATAAGAGCAAAAATAAATCACTTACCTTTTGAAGATCTTCTGCTGAGGGCATCCGAAGTGTCCAAACAAGACAATCCATGGTTCTTTTGTTAGAAAAAGTCATTTATTATATCCATAAATCTCAGTTTGGTTGGCGCGTTATGTTCAGAAAATCCACCGTCGAGTCGCACGTTGTACAGTGAAGGGAAAGCGTTCAAATTATACCTATCAACTTTACCCAAACAAATCAAACATCATTTATAATGTATCCTTAGGTATACTTTTTTGAATATTAACGATTATATTTTACACGGATGATATCCTAAATGATATAAAAGGAAAATAACGAGGAGCGCGCTCACGGTCTCGTGCCCAGGGAAAGTTATTGACATCCGTGGTTCTTTCACCAATCCTTCTTCTATTCGGTCCTGTTCCATGATAAAGCCTTGAAACACTGTCTAAAGACTGTTGACATCTAGTGGAAGCCATAGGTACTGCAATCTGGGAGCTATTTTACACGGATTTCAATAGGAAGCCTATCAAATAAATTCTGGACAGAAATTCCTCTGGTTTTCGCCTGCTATATCAGTTCTGTTATACTCACCGACATTATTTTAACAGTTTTAGAAACTTCAGTGTTTTCTATGCAATAGTACTAATTATTCCTCTTAGGGATTTTACTTTGGGCACGCCAGACTCTCCAAAACCGACACCATTTGCCGTGATGTTTTTTTCTCCATATAGGCTACTGGTAGTGGCTTCCAATTATAATTCATGATCAGCTATAATTATCTGGTTATAAATATTCTTTGTTACTCATTATCACTTCATCTTAAGTTCTGCACGCATTGCATAAGCATACAGTGCCTTCAGAAAGTATTCACAAACGTTTTCTTTTTCCACATTTTGTTGTGTTACAAAGTGGGTATAAAATGGATCTAATTGTCATTTCATGTCAACGATCTACACAAAATACTCTGTTTTTTTCATTCATGGAAAATTAATTACTAATATATCTTGATTAGATAAGTATTCAACCCCTGAGTTAATACATTAGAATCACCTTTGGCAGCGCCTTTCTGGATAGGTCCCTAAGAGCATTGCACACTTGGATTGTACCATATTTGTCCATTTTCTTTTTTAAATGATTCAAGCTCTGTCAAGTTGGTTGTTAATCATTGCTAGACAGACATTTTCAAGTCTTGACATAGCTTTTTTAAGCCAATTTAAGTCAAACATTTAACTAGGCCACTCGGGAATTAATTCGAAGTCAACGACGGCAACTTCCGTCCCTGCTCTGGATCGAGCAGGGCTTCTCCATCTGTCGGAGGCCTGCACCATCCTGTGAAGCATGGGAGTGGGCGGATTTCCTCGTCCTTCTCGCCAGCCGTGATTTTGGGAAGCTCCATGGCATGAACTGTTCCTGGTGCAAAAACAATGTTCTGTCCCGGAGCTCGAGGAAATTACATTACTAAGCTGCTCCCTAATGTACTATGCCAGGACACGGACATCGATTCTATCGTAGTCCATGTGGGTAAATGACATTATGAAGGACAGCTCTGAACAGTTGAAACTGGATTTCAAAGAGCTGACTCTCTGCTAGACACTAATAAAAGACTCATCATATCTGGCCCTGTGCCCTCACTGAATCGTGGCATTGAACGCTTTAGCAGGATTCTTTCTTTTCACAACTGGCTACGTGATTATCGCAGCTCAATGGGTGTAACTTTTGTTGACAATTCCGAAACCTTTTGGAAACAAAACACGTTTTATTAGGAGGATGGGATCCACCCAAATCATTTGGGTTCCTGGATCCTTTCAAAGCATTGTCAGGCTGCGTTCAGACTATGACGTATCTATGACCCAAGCCCAGCTCATGTAATCCCTACCATTGTGTCACTGAGTCATCATATTGCATTAGCAAATGTATATTATACTAGGGGCATTGGTAGACACAATGTACTGTAAGTAACCTAATGTATGTCCCTCTAACTGTACTGAATGCCTCTGCTGATCCTACAGCTATCGTATGCAGCAATCATGTGTCTATGAACCTGATTTATGCAGTTAGCAATGAGGATGTGTCCACTGTGTGAAGCTCACCCTGCACTAACGTAAATAACATGAGAATATCTACTTCCGGTAAGCTTCCCAGAAAAGCAATTAAAACAAGCAAGCATCCCAGAAAAGTGCTCAAAATAGCCCACGTTAAAGATATGTAGCTTAAGAAAAAAGGTTCATGAAATTAATAACTTGCTAGTAACAGATGACATTCACATTCTGTCTCTGAAACTCACTTAGACAATATATTTGATGATACAGTGGTAGCAATACAAGGTTATAACATTTACAGAAAATACAGAAATGTGGGACTCCCGGGTGGAGCAGCGGTCTAAGGCAGAGCTAGAGGCGTCACTACAGATCCAGGTTCGATCTGGCCGCAACCCGGGAGACCCGTGAGGCGATTGGCCCAGCGTCGTCTAGGTTAGGGGAGGGTGTGGCCGGCCGGCATGTCCAGATTAAGTGAGCAGTGTGTCGGAGGAAGCATGGCTCTTCGTTTCTCCCGAGTCTGTACGGGAGTTGCAGTGATGGGACAAGACTGTAACTACCAATTTGAAATCACAAAATTTGTCAGAAAAACTGTGGATAAAACAAAAAATATATGCAGAAATGCCAGTGTTGGAGGTGTTGCTCTTTATATTCAGAACCACATTCCTGTAAAGCAGCCTTCCTTAAAAGTGGGTCGCGGACCTGTTAGAGTCAGAGTATATGTATAATTATTTCATTCATTGCTGGAACTTATTTGGCCAAGTGCAACTGCGCTCTTTGCTTAGCAGTGGTGTCTCTGCTCAGTTTGGCAGCTGCGAGAGTGGGAGGGAGATGCCCATGTGCTTTGGGGTTTACCAGATCTTTTTTCTGCAGTTTTATTGAAGATCACTCCGCGACCCACACACTGCAGCGCTGTTGTTCAGTAGCAGATGATGCGCTGTCAGCCACTGACCTGTCATTCTCACTAGCCATCACTCACCGCTGTCATCAAATGGACTCAAGCTAGCCACAATTTCTGACTGAGCTCATACATCGCAAATACAGCGATACGTTTCTCTCTCTTAGTTTCATACAAACTTGGAGAAAAAACAAGGAGTGCCCAGAATGTGTTTTGTGCAGGGAAGCGCTAAGTAATGAGTCTCTCAAAACGAACAAATTAAAATGACACATCCTGACCAAATGTCCACAGCATGACAGTAAACCTAGGGAGTTATTTCAGAACACCTGCAAAGTGGATATGAACAACATCAATTGCCCAAAGTTTAATTATTGCCTTCAGCAAGTTTCTCCTGACTTAAATTTTCAAGAGGGCAGCCATGCAGTCACTCTATGTTTGTTGAAGTCAGTTCAATTGATGCAACCTCCCGTTTGGCAGCAAAGGCTTCTCAAAGGATAAATAGGAACATAATTACAGCAAATAAGGAGATGAGGGATCTGATTGAGGAAACAATATTTCACAGAACAGACTTCTCTTAGTGGATAAGAGGACACTAACCTCTGTCTTTAGAATCACAATCTAATGTTTTGGTTAGACTACAGTACCAGTAAAAATGTTGGACACACCTACTCATTCAAGAGTTTTTCTTTATTTTTCCTATTTTCTGCATTGTAGAATAATAGTGAAGACATCAAGACTATGAAATAACACATATCGAATCATGTAGTAACCAAAAAAAGTGTCAAACAAATCAAAAATATTTTATATTTGAGATTCTTCAAAGTAGCCACCCTTTGCCTTGATGACAACTTTGCACACTCTTGGCATTCTCTCAAGCAGCTTCACATGGAATGCTTTTCCAACAGTCTTGTAAGAGTTCCCACATATGCTGAGCCCTTGTTGGCTGCTTTTCCTTCACTCTGTGGTCAAAATCATCCCAAAGCATCTCAATTGGGTTGGGGTCAGGTGAATGTGGATGCCAGGTCATCTGATGCAGCACTCCATCACTCTCCTTCTTGGTCAAACAGCCCTTACACAGTCTGGAGGTGTGTTGGGTCATTGTCCTTTTGAAAAACAAATGATAGTCCCACTAAGTGCAAGCCAGATGGGATGGCGTATTGCTGCAGAATTCTGTCGTAGCCATGCTGGTTAAGTGTGCCTTCAATTCGAAATAAATCACAGACTGATTCACGTCTCCTCTGAACAGTTGATTTTGAGATGTGTCTGTTACTTGAACTGTTACTTGAAAAAAAAAAAAAATGTATTAATCACATGCGCCGAATAGAGCAGGTGTAGACCTTACAGTGAAATGCTTACTTACAAGCCCCTAACCAACAATGCACTTAAAAAAAACAGATAAGAATAAGAAATAAATGTAAGAAGTAATGAAAGAGCAGCAGTAAAATAACAATAGCGAGACTATATAGAGGGGGGTACCGGTACAGAGTCAATGTGCGGGGGCACTGGTTAGTTGAGGTAATATGTACATGTAGGTAGAGTTATTAAAGTGGCTATGCATAGATGATAACAACAGAGAGTAGCAGCAGTGTAAAAGAGGGGGGGCAATGCAAATAATCATTTGATTAGGTGTTAAGGAGTCTTATGGTTTGGGGTTAGAAGCTGTTTAGAAGCCTCTTGGACCTAGACTTGGCGTGCCGTAGCAGAGAGAACAGTCTATGACTAGGGTGGCTGGAGTCTTTGACAATTTTTAGGGCCTTCCTCTGACACCACCTGGTATAGAGGTCCTGGATGGCAGGAAGCTTGGCCCCAGTGATGTACTGGGCCGTTCGCACTACCCTCTGTAGTGCCTTAGCTGTCGGAGGCCGAGCAGTTGCCATACCAGACAGTGATGCAACCAGTCAGGACGCTCTCGATGGTGCAGCTGTAGAACCTTTTGAGGATCTGAGGACCCATGTCAAATCTTTTCAGTATCCTGGGGGAAATGTTTTTGTTGTGCCCTCTTTACGACTGTCTTGGTGTCCTTGGACCATGTTAGTTTGTTGGTGATGTGGACACCAAGGAACTTGAAGCTCTCAACTTGCTCCACTGCAGCCCCATTGATGAGAAAGGGGGTGTGCTTGGTCCTCTTTTTCCTGTAGTCCACAATCATCTCCTTTGTCTTGATCACGTTGATGGAGAGGTTGTTGTCCTGGCACCACAAGGCCAGGTCTCTGACCTCCTCCCTATAGGCTGTCTCGTCGTTGTCAGTGATCAGGCCTACCACGTTTGTGTCATTGGGAAACTTAATGATGGTGTTGGAGTTGTGCCTGGCAGTGCAGTCATGAGTGAACAGGGAGTACAGGAGGGGACTGAGCAGGTACCCCTGAGGGGCCCCTGTGTTGAGGATCAGCTTGAGGCTGGTAACTCTAATAAACTTATCCTCTGCAGCAGAGGTAACTCTGGGTCTCCTTTCCTGTGACGGTCCTCTTGAAAGCCAGTTTCATCATAGCGCTTTATGGTTTTTACGACTGCACTTGAAGAAACTTTCAAAGTTCTTGAAATGTTTCGTATTGACTGACCTTCATGTCTTAAGGTAATGATGGACTGTCATTTCCCTTTGGTTATTTGAGCTGTTTTTGCCATAATATGGACTTGGTCTTTTACTAAATATGGCTATCTTCTGTATAACACCCCTACCTTATCACAACACAACTGATTGGCTCAAATGCATTAAGAAGGAAAGAAATGGCAAAGGGTGGTGTACGTTCCCCAGTTTCTATATCATGTGTTGGTGGTTGTGGCTGTCAGTAAAAGTATTTTTGATATTATTTTGTAGCCGCTCCTTCAGAGGTATGTGTATGACAATAGGACTTAGTGTTTGTGGTCATTGAAATTTCATACTTAAAGTATTGGTAAATTATTCTGTTTCATTTGTTCCCAGGGGGGGGAAGGGGAACGCACCTTGGGAGTGTTTAGGCAAGAGGCCTGCCGGCATACATAACCCATAGTATTTAATCTGTCTATGCACACTAGGTAAGACCTGGGCGGACCACCCCCTGTATTTTGGTTAGCGCGCCAGGTTTTTCTAAAGGTTAGGTTAGAAGTGGGAAGGCAGGTAAGGTAGGAGAGGGGATTCCTTAACTTTTACTTTCTTTGCTTTGGTTCCGTCCAGCCCCCTTTCCCCACGTTGCCATGTGTTAGGAATAATACATTCCCTGTAAACTGTATTTTTCTCTGCCTCTGTCGTCCTTCCCCGCACCTACGATCACATATTTTTTTCACTCCACAGGGAGCTGAGATGTAGCGGGGTGTTGTGTTCCCTCCTCCAAGAGGCATACGTAACAGTGGCTACATTGAAGAATCGTTTAAAGAATTTTTTTTAAACTTTTGGGGTTACTACATTATTTCATATGTGTTTCATAGTTTGTATGTCTTCACTATTATTCTAAAATGCAGAAAATAGTAAAAAATAAAGAAAAACCTTGGAATGAGTAGGTGTCTCCAAACTTTTGACTGGTACTGTATAAATACAGAAACATCAGCCTCATATGAGCTCTGGTTTAAGGATCAGGAGAATGATGGGATTAAGGTGCAAGGTGATAAGTAGGTGTTCACGTGTGTGGTTGGGTTCATACTTCACCTTTCTTCAGGGCATAGAATATTACGAAGCTCCATTTACAATCGCTGACGGCGTATATGGCTCCACTTTCTTTGTCGGGGCACAATACTTCAGGATGCAGCGCTTCGACAGTGGAAAAGTAAGTCAGCTAGCATTGTTGTTATTTTCTAACAGGTGATGATAAGCAGAAATAAGGGAGTACTATCGCTCATAGTTGTAGATGTGAGTTTCTCTTTCAAACAATCCCCTTGTACACAGCTAATAGCTATCTAACGTTAGCCAAAGCAAGTTAGTTAGCTACTGTACTTAGTGCAACCGTAAGTAACAGTACAGATGAAGATGAAAAATTATCAGGCCTACTGTACATCTTACTGTATAAATTGTAGAAATTGTTGAAAACAAGTCTAGGTTGGAACTGTTCCTGTTAAAATAAAAGTAATAATTTTATTTGTGAATAAACTGATTGAAGCAAGATGCTTTTTGAGGCAAACACTCACACAGTCCTGGGTTGCTCAGCTACAGCAGGAAGCGGTCCCCTGCCTGATAAAGCAGTAGATGTTCTGATCCAGTTTGAAACCACATACCTAGGTGAGTCAGGGTTCTCAATTCTGGCGTACTTAAAAAACAAGTACATTAACAGATTCAATGCTGAGCATGACCTCACGGTTGCACTGTCAAAAACTGAGCCCAGAATAGACATACTTGTTGAAAACTTCAACCAGTCACACACCTCTCAATAGGACTGTGTGTGTGCTTGTGTGTTTATTTTCTGGTCAACATCTGTGTGATGTGATCAAATACTTTTTCCAGTTCACAGCAAAACAGCAAAAGTTCCAACCTTTTTTTCAACAATACTTTCTAAAGTAAGGTGTACAGTAGGCCTGATAATCTTTCATCTGTACTGTTACTTAGGGTTGCACTATCAAAAATTGAGCCTGTGTGTGTTCTGTTATACATCTGTGTGATGTGAACAAACAGTTTATTCAAGTTCAGAATGAAAATTATTTACTGTAGTTTAACAGCAACAATTCCAAACTAGACAGATATGTAAGAGTGTTTTAACGGGGGGGGAAAAACATGAATTGCTATTTACAGTATATGGGTAATTAATTTCATTGTTATTTGTATTTGTCTATATTGCATTTGTTTTAGGCATGAGGGCAATTAAATGTACAGATATGTACAGTACGTATAGTAGCATGTTTTCATAAGCTTGGGTCCCAGGAAAACACAGAATTTCTAATTTGGGTCCCAGCTGTAACAACCCCGGCTGTAAAGATTAGAGAGGATCTCATGATGAATACTGTTGAAGTCATGTGGCTACAGGTTAATCTTCCTCACCTAAAGCCCATTCTTGTGGGAAGCTGCTGTAGACCTGGCTTCAACAAGCTGCCACCTCAAGAAAAAGCTTCAAAGATTTGTAATTTTGAATTCCGTAAAGTGAGTGTGGAAAAGGTGAAAAAAATATTATTGTCTATCAACAATGACAACCCACCGGGTCTGACAACTTGGATGGAAAATTACTGAGGATAATAGCGGAGGATATTGCCACTCCTATTTGCCATATCTGTCACACCCTTATCTGTTTCACCTGTCTTTGTGCTTGCTTCCACCGGTGTCGCCCATCTTCCCATTATTCCCAGTGTATTTATACCTGTGTTCTTTGTTTGTCTGTTGCTTCCACAGGTGTCGCCCATCTTCCCATCTTCCCATTATTCCCAGTGTATTTATACCTGTGTTCTTTGTTTGTCTGTTGCCAGTTTGTCTTGTCAAGTGTACCAGCGTTTTTCCTGCACTCCTGTTTTTTTTTCTCAAGTCCCTGTTTTATAGTTTTCCTGGTTTTGACCATTCTGCCTGCCCTGAGCCTGCCTGCCGTTCTGTACCTTGCGACACTGCCCTGGTTTACAGACCTCTGTCTACCCGACCCTGAGCCTGCCTGCCGTTCTGTACCTTTCGGACTCTGCTCTGGTTTACTGACCTCTGCCTGTCATTGACCTGTCGTTTGCCTGTCCCCTGTTTTGTAATACACTTTTGTTACTTGGAAGTGTCTGCATCTGGGTCTTCTCCTGTGCCGTGATAATATCTTCAATTTAAGCCTACTAGAAAGTGTGTGCCCTCAGGCCTGGAGGGAAGCAAAAATCATTCCGCTACTTGATTAAGAATAGTAAAGCCCTCTTTACTGGCTCAAATACCTGACCAATCAGCCTTTTACCAAGACTTAGTAAAGTAAAAAAAACAAAGTATTTAACCCGATACAGTGTTATTTTACAGGAAACAAATTGACAGCAGACTTTCAGCATGCTTGTAGGGAAGGACATTCAACAAGCACAGCACGTACACAAAGAGTTTTTATTTTATAGATTTTTTATTTCATCTTTATTTAACCAGGTAGGCCAGTTGACAACAAGTTCTCATTTACAACTGCGACCTGGTCAAGATAAAGCAAATCAGTGCGACAAAAACAACAACACAGAATTACACAAACCATTAAGGGAGAGGACTGGCTTCCGGAATGGATAAACAAACGTACAGTCAATAACAATAGAAAAATCTGTATACAGTGTGTGCAAATGAAGTAAGGAGGTAAGGCAATAAATGGTCCAATAGTGGCGAAGTAATTACAATTTAGCAATTTACACTGGAGTGATATATGTGCAGATGAGGATGTGCAAGTAGAAGTACTGGTGTGCAAAAGAGCAGAAAAACAACAACAAATATGGGGATGAGGTAGGCAGTAGGTTGGATGGGCTATTTACAGATGGGCTGTGTACAGCTGCAGCGATTGGTAAGTTGCTCTGACAGCTGACGCTTAAAGTTAGTGAGGGAGATATAAGTCTCCAATTTCAGTGATTTTTGCAATTCGTTCCAGTCATTGGCAGCAGAGAACTGGAAGGAAAGGCGGCCAAGGGTGGTGTTGGCTTTGGGGATGACCAGTGAAATATACCTGATGGAGAGCGTGCTACAGGTGGGTGTTGCTATGGTGACCAGTGAGCTGAGATAAGGCGGAGCTTTACCTAGCAAAGACTTATAGATGACCTGGAGGCAGCCGTTTTGGCGACGAATATGTAGCGAGGACCAGCCAACGAGAGCATACAGGTCGCAGTGGTGGGCAGTATATTGGGCTTTGGTGACAAAACAGATGGCACTGTGATAGACTGCATCCAATTTTCTGAGTAGAGCATTGGAGGCTATTTTGTAAATGACATCGCCGAAGTCAAGGATAGGTAGAATAGTCTGTTTTACGAGGGAAGCATGAGTGAAGGAGTCTTTGTTGCGAAATAGGAAGATGATTCTATACTTAATTTTGGATTGGAGATGCTTAATGTGATTTTGGAAGGAGAGTTTACAGTCTAGCCAGATGCCTAGGTATTTGTAGTTGTCCACATATTCTAAGTCAGAACCGTCCAGAGTAGTGATGCTAGTCGAGCGGGCGGGTGTGGGCTGCGATCGGTTGAAAAGCATGCATTTCGTTTTACTAGCATTTAAGAGCAGTTGGAGGCCACTGAAGGAGTGTTGCATGGCGTTGAAGTTTGTTTGGAGGTTTGTTAACACAGTGTCAAAAGAAGGGCCAGATGCATACAGAATGGTGTCGTCTGCGTAGAGATGGATCAAGGAATCACCCGCAGCAAGAGCGACGTCATTGATGTATATAGAGAAAAGAGTCGGCCCGATAATTGAACCCTGTGGCACCCCCATTGAGACTGCCAGAGGTCCGGACAACAGGCCCTCCGATTTGACAACACTGAACTCTATCTGAGAAGTAGTTAGTGAACCAGGCGAGGCAGTCATTAGAGAAACCAAGGATGTTGAGTCTTCCGATAAGAATGCTGTGATTGAAAGAGTTGAAAGCCTTGGCCAGGTTGATGAAGATGGCTGCACAGTCTGTCTTTAATCGATGGCGGTTATGATATTGTTTAGGACCTTGAGTGTGGCTGAGGTGCAGCTCGGAAACCAGATTGCATATTGGAGAAGGTATGGAGGAATTCAAAATGGTCGGTGATCTGTTTGTTCACTTGGCTTTCAAGCCTTTAGAAAGGCAGGCAGGATGGTTATAGGTCTTTAACAGTTTGGGTCTAGAGTGTCACCCCCTTTGAAGAGGGGGATGACCACGGCCGCTTTCCAATCTTTAGGAATCTCAGATGATGCGAAAGAGAGGTTAAACAGACTAGTAATAGGGGTTGGAACAATAGCGGCGGATAATTTTAGGAAGAGAGGGTCCAGATTGTCTAGCCCAGATGATTTGTAGGGAACCAGATTTTGCAGCTCTTTCAGAACATTAGCTGTCTGGATTTGGGTGAAGGAGAAATGGGGGAGGCTTGGGCTAGTTGCTGCGGGGGGTGCAAAGCTGTTGGCCGGGCTTGGGGTAGCCAGGTGGAAAGTCTCAGTGCAGTGGGCAGCTGGGAGGAGGTACTCTTATTCTCCATGGACTTTACAGTGTCCCAAAACTTTTGGGAATTAGTGGCGCAGGATGCAAATTTCTGTTTGAAAACGCTAGCCTTTGCTTTCCTAACTGACTGTGTGTATTGGTTCCTGACTTCCCTGAAAAGTTGCCTATCAGGGGGTCTATTTGATGCTAGTGCAGTACACCACAGGGTGTTTTTGTGCTGGTCAAGGGCAGTCAAGTCTGGAGTAAACCAAGGGCTATATCTGTTCTTCGTTCTACATTTTTTGAAAGGAGCATGCTTATTTAAGACTGACGAAAGGCTGATAAAAATGATGATAAAAACATTATACTTACTGTACTTATTATAATCTAGCTTTAATTGTAGCGGCTATTGTTCCTGCACAAATCAATCAAATCAAATTGCTTTACAGCTCAATCTAAAACGGATCTAGCACAAGTTAGTAGTTATCGTAGGGTGGCTTCTATCAAACTATCTTTCACACCTCATTGATTCTGCCTAGGATTGTAATATCACACCCAGGTGTGACTTTACACCAGAAGTAAATATCACACCTATTGTTCTGAGTGGCTAGGATTGTAATATCACACCCAATATACACAATACCGCATAATTACAAAGCAAAACCAGGTTTTTAGAAATGTTAGCAAATGTTATAAAAATAAACAACTGAAATATCACATTTACATAAGTATTCAGACCCTTTACTCAGTACTTTGATGAAGAAACTTTGACAGCGATTTTTATTTTATTGAACCTTTATTTAACTAGGCAAGTCAGTTAACGTCTTAAGGAGCGGCAAGTGAGGTGACGGTTTTGGAGAGTCTGGCGTGCCCAAAGCAAAATGCCTGCCACTCAGGCTCAGAAAATAGGATATGCACATAATTAGTACTATTGAATAGGAAACACTCTGACGTTTCTAAAAGTGTTAACATAATGTCTGTGAGTATATTGTCAAGAAGCAGAGCTTTTGATGACTATGCAACACTTGTATATTGATGAATGTTTAATAATTCAACTTTTGGATTTTGAATTTGGCGCCTTGCATTTCACCGGGTAGTGTCGGGGTTTCATCAAGGATCTCTCTGTACTTACACCGTTTATCTTTGCCTCAATCCTGACTAGTCTACCAGTCCCTGCTCCCTAAGTAGTTAAGAACAAATTCTTATTTACAATGACGGCCTACACCGGCCAAACCTGGACGATGGTGGGCCAATTGTGCGCCGCCCTATGGGACTCCCAATCACGTCCGGTTGTGATACAGCCTTCTTGAGTCTTCTTGGGTATGACGCAACAAGCTTGGCACACCTGTTTTTGGGGAGTTTCTCCCATTCTTCTCTCAAGCTCTGTCAGGTTGGATGGGGAGCGTTGCTGCACAGCTATTTTCAGGTTTCTCCAGATATGTTCGATCTGGATCTGGCTGGGGCAATCTAGGCCACTCATGCGTTGTCTTGGTTGTGTGCTTGGGGTCATTGTCCTGTTGGAAGGTGGAACCTTGGCCCCAATCTTGGATCCTGAGCGCTCTGGAGCAGGGTTTCATCAAGGATCTCTCTGTACTTTACACCGTTTATCTTTGCCTCAATCCTGACTAGTCTACCAGCCCCTGCCGCTGAAAAACATTCCCACAGCATGATGCTGCCATCACCATACTTCACCGTAGGGATGGTGCCAGGTTTCCTTCAGACGCGAAGCTTGGTATTCAGGCCAAATAGTTAAATGTTTGTTTCATCAGACCAGAGAATCTTGTTTTTCATGGTCTGAGAATCTTCAGGGGCCTTTTGGTGAATTACAAGCGGTCTGTCATGTTCCTTTTACTGAGGAGTGGCTTCCGTCTGGCCACTCTACAATAAAGGCCTGATTGGTGGAGTACTGCAGAGATGGTTGTCCTTCTGAAAGGTTATCCCATCTCCACAGAGGAACTCTGGAGCTCTGTCAGAGTGACCATCGGGTTCTTGGTCACTTCCCTGACCAAGGCCCTTCTACCCCTATTGCTTAGTTTGGCTGGGCGGCCAGCTCTAGGAAGAGTCTTGGTGGTTCCAAACTTCTTCCATTTAAGAATGATTGAGGCCACTGTGGACCTTCAATGCTGCAGAAATGTTTTGGTACCCTTCCCCAGATATGTGCCTCGACACAATCCTGTCTCGGAGGTCTACGGACAATTCCTTTTTGCTCTGACATTTACTGTCAACTGTGGGACCTTATAAAGACAGTTGTGTGACTTTCCAATCTCATGGATGACATCTCAAGGATGATCAATGGAAACAGGATGCACCTGAGCACAATTTCTAGTCTCATAGCAAAGGGTCTGAATACTTGTGTAAAGAAGTTATTCCTGTTTTTTTTCTCATAATTTAGCAAAAATTCTAAAAACTTGTTTTCGCTTTGTCATTATTGTATATTGTGTGTCGATTGATGAGGCTTATTATTTTTTATAAATTTTTCAATAGGGCTGTAACATAACAAATAGTGGAAAAAGTCAAAGGGTTGAATACTTTCCGAAGGCACTGTAAATCAAATCATCGAAATTACTCACGTTTCAAAACTCAAAGCACATTTTCATATGACTCAGTCCATCAAACCTAGTGATCAAAAACGCTGACACTGTATATGACAAAAGTTTTATGATATGGAAATGTGAAGTGCAAATTTGGATTCACTGGGTACAGTAGGTCTCCCCCGGAAGCCTTTGCAAGTCCTAAATGTGCATAAAAATTGCTGGTTCACTGTCACCCTAAGACAAGACGGCCTCTCTCTAGACTCTTTGTAATTGGGGGGTGGTGTGTCTGGACTTGTAGCTGTAATCTATGAACACATTACATTTGACATCCTAGATATTAGTGCTGGGCCCCTATATCTCTATTTCAATCTTTTAATATAAAAAATGAACAAGGAATATTGTGATATGGAATTTCTCTGAGCTATATACAGCATTGGTAATTAAAACATGCAATGATATTTATTTTCTACAATTCCCCATTCAATACTGTTCTTTCAAAAACAAGCACTCAAGCAAAACACAAAGCTAAGCACACAAGCATGTTTAATACAATTACTTCTCAATTTGTACATTTTAGGTATGGCACCAATAACACTATCTCAATATGACATTGATATCTTTTGATATCGATATCAGCCAGGGATATTGTGATATCAGTTTATCCTTGCAGTTAACCTACACTGTATATTACATAACTGTTCCTAAAGGCACAAATCTCTCGCATACAGTACCTTCTCAAAGGCTCTACTTAATTGTCTGCTGATGTTTGATGGGCTCTTCATTGGCTAGGGGTATATTCAAACTGGCTAGGGGTAGGCTTAGGCCGCCAAAGCATTCACACCTGTCCTAGTAGGGAATCAACAAGCAGTTGGCCGGACCACAGAGCCTTGGAAGTTACAGTTTTATTTTTCAACCAGTTTGGTGCAATTTTCATAAGCATGTGGTACAGTTTCACAACTCTAAGCACAAAATCAAAACAGATCATCAAAATGGCTCATGTTTCAAAACTAAGCACATTTTCAATTGACTGAGTACAACAAACAAATTCACAAAGTCACTTGATCACTGAACCAAATCACATTTTCAATTTGAATACATATTCACACTCTTTTTTTCTGATTTTCAAAATGCAATATTCACTTTACTTTTGATATGAATTTCTTGTCATGTTAACAATACAATTAACTATCACTTAATCAAACTGCTCAAAACTGATAACTACTGAACAAAAATTATGTACTGCCTAGTTAACGTACAATTGAAGTCGGAAGTTTACATACACTTAGGTTGGAGTCATTAAAACTCGTTTTTCAACCACTCCACAAATTTCTTGTTAACAAACTATAGTTTTGGCAAGTCGGTTAGGACATCTACTTTGGGCATGACACAAGTCATTTCCCAACAATTGTTTACAGACAGAATATTTAACTTATAATTCACTGTATCACAATTCCAGAGGGTCAGAAGTTTACATACTCTAAGTTGACTGTGCCTTTAAAAAAGGCTTGGAAAATTCCAGAAAATGATGTCATGGCTTTAGAAGCTTCTGATAGGCTAATTGACATCATTTGAGTCAATTGGAGGTGTACCTGTGGATGTATTTCAAGGCCTACCTTCAAACACTTTGCTTGACATCATGGAAAAATCCAAAGAAATCAGCCAAGACCTCAGAGAAAAAATTGTAGACCTCCAGAAGTCTGGTTCATCCTTGGGAGCAATTTCCAAACACCTGAAGGTACCACGTTCATCTGTACAAACAATAGTACGCAAGTATAAACACCATGGGACCACGCAGTCGTCATACTGCTCAGGAAGGAGACGCATTCTGTCTCCTAGAGATGAACATACTTTGGTGTGAAAAGTGCAACTCAATCCCAGAACAATAGCAAAGGACCTTGTGAAGTTGCTGGAGGAAACAGGTACAAAGGTATCTATATCCACAGTAAAGCGAGTCCTATATCAACATAACCTGAAAGGCAGCTCAGCAAGGAAGAAGCCACTGCTCCAAAACCGCCATAAAATAGCCAGACGGTGCAACTGCACATGGGGACAAAGATCGTACTTTTTTGAGAAATGTCCTCTGGTCTAATGGAACAAAAATAGAACTGTTTGGCCATAATGCCCATCGTTATGTTTAGGGGGAAAAGGGGGAGTCTTGCAAGCCGATGGACTCCATCCCAACCATGAAGCACGGGGGTGGCAGCATCATGTTGTGGGGGTGCTTTGCTGCAGGAGGGATTGGTGCACTTCACAAAATAGATGGCACCATGAGGTAGAAAGATTATGTGGATATATTGAAGCAACATCTCAAGACATCAGTCAGGAAGTTAAAGCTGGGTTGCAAATGGTCTTCCAAATGGACAATGACCCCAAGCATACTTCCAAAGTTGTGGCAAAATGGCTTAAGGACAACAAAGTCAAGGTATTGGAGTGGCCATCACAAAGCCCTGACCTCAATCCTATAGAAAATCTGTGTGCAGAACTGAAAAAGCGTATGCGAGCAAGGAGGCCTACAAACCTGGCTCAGTTACACCAGCTCTGTCAGGAGGAATAGTGGGCCAAAATTTACCCAACTTATTGTGGGAAGCTTGTGGAAGGCTACCTGAAATGTCAAGAATTGTGAAAAACTGAGTTTAAATGTATTTGGCTAAGGTGTATGCAAACTTCCGACTTCAACTGTATATGTCCTGGGAAATGTTCTTGTTACTTACAACCTCATGCTTATCGCATTAGCCTACGTTAGCTCAACCATCCTGTGGACGGGACATCAGTCCCGAAGAAGTTAAGTAAAGTATCTTCGAAGGTGAATTTAAGTAGGACAGTTCTGTTTCTCTGCTCAAACAATCGATATGGCTGGCTAGCCTATCTTCAAAGAAACGTCTTCAAGAGTGAATGGAAGGACAAGTACAAAAAAGAACAACAATAGAAGACTTGTTGGAACCATTTCAGACAATCAGAGCCTTACAAGCGTGCCACGAAAAGGCCCAACCCCCTTTCCAAAGCGGCCCTGTTCACCGAAAGAACCCCGGCGAACTCAGGCTTTTCACATAAATACAGTCATGATTTCTTACTCAAAGCGCGCGGCGGTTCGCGTGCAAAGTATATGGTTACTGTCGGAGAGAGTAGTTTCTGAATGTACCATTTTAAGTGTCTCTGTCCCTCTCTGTCCTTCTCCATCTCTTCTTTAACAAGCATCAATGTTGTTGTCATTCCTCTAGGGACTTGTTTTCAGCGAGTTACATCTCCAGTCATTAACTGGTGCAGAGTGTGTATGTTTATTCTGTGTTCCCATTTCATTAGCTAGTAAATAAATAATTAAACCAATTTGTGTAGTACTGAATCAAAAGTAAGGTTCAGGTTTTTGCAGATGCAAGAAGGTTACGACTGTTCAGAATAATGATATGGTACGAAGTTATAACTAATAAGCTGACTGTTTATAGATGTGATAGGTAAAGACCTTTTTTGAATTTAATTCAGAAGATGGTAACTCTTTGAAGAACTGCTCTCGTGGTGCCCCAGATCCTATTGATTAATTTAATCGGGTAACAATTAAACATATTTAGTGAATTAGATAAACAACAGTCTTCAGATTCATGTTAATGTCAAGTCATGACACTGCCAATTGAAATATATTCATTAGGCCCTAATCAATGGATTTCACATGACTGGGAATAAAGATATGCATCTATTGGACACAGATACCTTAAAAAAAATGGGCCTCACAATGGTCCTCAGGATCTCGTTATGATATTTGTGTGCATTCAAATTGCCATTGATAAAATGCAACTGTGTTAAATGTCTGTAGCCTATGCCTGTCCATATCATTATCCCACCGCCACCATGGGGCACTCTGTTCACAACGTTGACATCAGCAAACCGCTCGCCCACATGACACCATACACATCTGCAGTTGTGAGGCCGGTTAGAGGTATTCTCTAAAAACAACTTTGGAGGCGGCTTATGAAAGAGAAATTAACATAAAATTATCTGGCAACACCTCTGGTGGACATTCCTGCAGTCAACATTCCAATTGCACGCTCCCTCAAAACTTGAGATATTTGTGGCATTGTGTTGTGTCACAGAACTGCACATTTTAGAGTTGCCTTTTATTGTCCCCAGCACAAGGTGCATCTGTGTAATGATCATGCTGTTTAACTTCTTAGGGAGCGGCTCCCGAGGTGACGGTTTTGGAGAGTCTGGCGTGCCCAAAGTAAAATGCCTCCCACTCAGGCCCAGAAAATAGGATATGCACATAATTAGTACTATTGTATAGGAAACACTCTGAAGTTTCTAAAAGTGTCAACATTATGTCTGTGAGTATAACAGAACGGATATAGCAGGTGAAAACCCGAGGAATTTCTGTCCTGGAAAAAGTGTTTTTGACACATTGCCTCATTTAGTTTTTTTCCTTTCCTATCGTCCAGTTTATAATCCGGTTGAAATATTATAGTAAATATACATAAAAGTGTTCCTAAGGATACATTATCAATGATGTCTGATTGTTCTTGGACAAGTGTATAGGTATAGGTTGAACGCGTTCTCTTCACGGTTCAATGGGTGAGTGGACGCTGTATTTTATGATCATAACGCGCCAACCAAACAGAGATTTATGGATATAATAAATGACTTTTTCTAACAAAAGAACCATTGGATGTCTTCATTGGACACTTGGGAAGCCCTCAGCAGAAGTTCTTCAAAAGGTAAGGGATTTGTTTTCGCTGTGAAATGTGTTTTGTGTGAACTGCGATGGTTTATGAATTTATGCTAATGGTAAATATTGGAGATGCTACCCTCAAACAATCAAATGTTGTGCTTTCGCCGTAAAGCCTTTTTGAAATCTGACAACGCTGTGATATTGCCAAGAAGCAGAGCTTTTGAGGACTATGCAACACTTGTATATTGATGAATGTTTAATAATTCAACTTTTGGATTTTAAGTAGTTAATCAGCTTCTTGATATGCTACACCTGTCAGGTGGATGGATTATCTTGGCAAAGGAGAAATGCTCCACTAACAGGGATGTGAACAAAGTTGTAGACATAACGTGAGAATAATAAGCTTTTTGTGCGTATGCATATTTTTCATTTCAGCTCATGAAACATGGGACCAACACTTTACATGTTGCGTTCATATTTTTGCTCAGTGTGTAAGACTGAGGTATTTCACAACATGCTCACAACCTACCATTGTATACAAATTGTGCATGTCCATCTCTTCTTTCAATTCAGCAATTCAAAAATAACAGTTTTGTATTTTTTCTATTGGATTATATGGTAGTTCAAAATATTAAATGGTGAGCGTTGTCAAGGCTCAGGGGAAGACCCAGATGCAGAACGTTTTGAAGTAAGGGCAGGCAGAGGTCAGTAATCCAGAGCAGAGTATGAAAGTTACAGAAAGGCAGGATCAGGGGCAGACCAGGCAGAGGTCAGTAATCCAGGGTGGTATGACAAGGTACAGAATGGCAGGCAGGCTCAGGGTTAGGGCAGGCAGAATGGTCAAAACCGGGAAAACAAGAAAACAGGAACGAGAAAGACAGGAGTAAAGGAAAAAAGAGTCAAAGGGCTGTGAGACATAGGTTTAATCCTAGACACATGAAAAGTGGAATGAGGGGGGCTAATGATCTTGGAGATGGGGAGTGTTGATAAAATGGGGGGAACGTTTGCGGGACTCAGGTGGACAGCCATACCCTTTACCCAAGACGATACCGGGGAGCCGGAGTCCAGTGGCGGTCCGCTTGTCGCGATACCTGGAGGTAGTCTTGAGAAGAGCCGACCGGGCTCTCTTCCAGGTACGGCAACAGCGGCAGACAAATATCTGGGCCGAGGGTATGCTGACCTCTTCCTCTTGCTCCGGGAAGAGCGGGGACTGATATCCCAGGGAACACTCAAAAGGCAAGAGCCCAGTGGCAGAGCAGGGGAGGGTGTTGAGTTGCTGGCTCCAGGTGGTGGGTTGGTGGAGACAAGGCAGCAAAGAGTCGTCTCCAGGTCTTGATTGGCTCGCTCCGACTGGCTGTTGGACTGAGGGTGGAACCCAGAGGACAGGCTGGCCGACGACCCAATGAGTGTGCAGAATGCCTTCCAGAAGCAGGACGAGAACTGAGGACCCCGGTCGGACACTATGTCCACCTGGAGTCCATGGATCCGGAAGACGTGCTGCACCATGAAGTGGGCCGTCACTTTGGCAGGGTATAGCTTGGGGAGAGGAATGAAATGGGCGGCTTTGGAAAACCGGTCCACTACTGTCAGGATGGCGGTGTTGCTATTAGACGGGGGGAGACCCATGACGTAGTCCAGTGATATGTGAGAACAGGGACAGTGAGGGACAGGCAGGGGTTTAACTTCTTAGGGAGCGGTGGGGCGCTAGCGTTTGGTTGGCGCGTTATAATGAGAAAATACAGCCTCCACTCGTCCATTGAAACGTGAAGAGAACTCGTTCAACTTATACCTATAAACTTGTCCAAGAACAATCAAACATAATTGTAAATGTATCCTTAGGAACACTTTTATGTATATATAGTATAATATTTCAACCGGAATATAAACTGGGCGATAAGAAAGGAAAAAACCAAAGAGCGTGCCAGCCGGGAACGCGCATTTTCTTCTATTGACATCTGTGTGGCCACTTCCTTATTCGTCTTCTTCTACAATCTAAAAGCAGCTAAAAAGAATCAAAACACTTTCTCGAGACTGTTGACATCCAGAGGAAGCAATAGGTACTGCATTCATATGCCCTTATATGGGCATTTTCATAAGGGAGGGGTTCAAAATGAGGCAATGTGTCAAAATCACTTTTTTCAGGACAGAAATTCCTTGGATTTTTGCCTGCCATATCCGTTCTGTTATACTCACAGACAAAATGTTAACACTTTCAGTGTTTCCTATCCAATGGTACTGAATATGTGCATATCCTATTTTCTGGGCCTGAAGGGGAGGCATTTTACTTTGGGCACGCCAGTTAACTTCTTTGGGAGCAGCGCACGAGGTTTTGGAGAGCCTGGCTAGCGCCCCACCACTCCGTAAGAAGTTAAGGAGACCAGCCGGAGGTTGCCCAGGAGTCTTGTTCCGCTCACAGATCGTGCAGGCGGCGACGATCGCGGAGATGTCCGGAACCATGGTAGGCCACCAACAGTGTTGCCGCACAAATACCAGGGTCCGAAGGGAGTGGGCCCACTCCAGGACTGAGGGGCGGACAGCATCAGGAACAAACATCCGGGTTATTTTGGCCTCCCCCGGGGTTTGGCTGGGAATGCTGTGCCTCACAGACCTGCTTCCCTATTCCCCAGATGAGTGCCCGTCGCCTGGCACGAGGTGGGAACGATGGTCTCAAGGTGCAGCGTTCCCAGCCAAACCCCGGGCTATAGCGGCGTGACAGCGCATCCAGCTTGATACACTTGGATCCCGGTCGGTAGGAGAGGGAGAAATTAAACCAGTTGAAAAGCAGGGCCCACCAAGCTTGCCTGGAATTAAGACACTTGGCAGTGTGGAGATATTCCAGGTTCTTGTGATCTGTCCACACAATGAAAGGATGTTCCGCCCCCTCCAAACAGTGTCTCCACTCCTCCAATGCCATCTTCACCCCGAGAAGCTCACGATTCTCCACATAGTAATTCCTCTCCGTGGTGTTGAGGCGATGGTAGAAGAAGGCGCAGGGATGTAACTTGAGGTCCAGGGCTGAATGCTGAGACAGGACAGCCCCCACTTTGAAATCAGAAGCATCGGCCTCCACCACAAACTGACGGGACGGGACGGGTCAAAATGAACCAATATGGGAGCTGTGGTGAAGCAGTGATTGAGGTCCCGAAACACCTGGTCAGTAGCAGGGGACAACATGAACAGAACCTTGGGAGAGGTGAGTGCAGACAGGGGGGAAGCCCGGATAAAGCGGCAATAAAAGTTGACAAATCCCAGGTAACGTTGCAGCTGCACTCTGGACGTAGGCTGTGGCCAATCCACCACCGCTCCTCACCTTCCCGGGATCCATCTGTACATTCCCTTCAGCGATGATGTAACCAAGGGAGGGGTTGGTGGAGCGATGGAATTCACATTTCTCGACTTTCACAAAAATCTGGTTCTCCAGGAGGTGCTGGAGAACCTGTCGGACGTGGAGCACGTGTTCTTGGGCTGAGTGGGAGAAAACGAGGATGTCGTTGAGGAAGACGAAGACGAAGACGAACCGGTTCAACATGTCGCGGAGAACGTCATTAACCAGGGCCTGGAACACAGCTGGAGCATCGGTAAGGCCAAATGGCATGACCAGATATTCGTAGTGACTGCTGGCTGTGGTGAAGGCAGTCTTCCACTCGTCCCCTTCCCGTATTCGCACCAGGTGGTAGGCGTTCCGCAGGTTCAACTTGGAGAAACAATGGTGGCCCCTTGGAGCGGCTCGATAAGTGGGAGCGGGTAGTGGTTCTTCATCGTGATGTCATTGAGGCCCCAGTAGTCGATGCACAGGTGCAGGGTTTCTTTTCCACAAAGAAGTACCTTGCACCGGCGGGGGAGGCAGAAGGACGGATACACCCTGCAGCTAGGGTCCTTGATGTAGGTCTCCATAGCCTTGGTCTCCGGACCCGGCAGAGAGTACAGTCGTCCCCGGGGCGGTGTGGTGCCTGGGAGAAAGTTGATCCCGCAGTCATAGAGTCAGTGCGGAGAAAGTGTAGTGGCCCAGGCCTTACTGAAAACCTCCCAGAGGTCCTGGTACTCCGCGGGAATGGCGGAGAGGTCCCGGGCAACTTCCGAGCCCACAGGAAGACGTCCCGGGGCAGGCTGAGCTGACTTCAGGCAATGGCCGTGGCAGAACGGGCTCCAGCCCATGGCAACAGCAGTCCAGTCTACAAGGGGATTGTGTTGCTGGAGCCAAGAGAATCCCAAAACCACGGGTGCATGAATTGGATTGTCTCGCTGTGGTTCCCTTGTAGGTTGATGGGAGTGGTATTGCGGGTGACCCTGCCTATAGAGCGCCTGTCCCGCGCTCTAACATCCATGGGAATGGCGAGGGGCTGAGTGGGGATGCCCAGCTCGGATGCCAGGGTAGCATCCATTAAGCTCTCATCAGCCCCAGAGTCGATGAGTACCCGAAGAGATTTCTACTGGTTCCCCCACAGCAGGATGGAAGGAACGGGGTGCGAGTAAGGGGAGAGGAAAAGTTATCCGTATGGCCCACCAGAGTACTCGCCCTTACCAGTGAGCCTGGTCTTTTAGTGGACAGGCGGACACGAAATTACCAGTAGTCCCACAATACAGGTAACTCTTCTTGTGAAGCCGGTGTAGACGTTCAGCTGGGGACAGTCTAGCTCTGCCTAGTTGCATCGGCTTGGGAAGAGGTGAATCGGCAGACTTCGGAGACTCTCGGGGGAACTCAGGTAGCCTCGGGTCCTCTCGGCCACGGAGACGTCGGGACGTTCGGGATGCTTCGGAGGCGAGATGGAATTGGACCTCCTCTCCTTCCTACATTCCCGAACCTGCCCATCGATCCGGATGGTCAAGGTAATGAGCGAGTCGAGATCCGTCAGTAGTTCCCGTGCTGCTAGCTCGTCCTTCACTTCCTCCGAGAATCCATGCAGAAACTTGTCGAACAGAGATTCTGGGTTCCAGGCACTCTCAGCTGCCAACGTGAGGAAATACCACCGCATAGTCTGCCACACTGCGGAAGTCCTGCCGAAGCTGGAGTAACTTCCTGGCAGCCTCTCTCCCGGACAATGGAGAATCGAAAACCTTCACCTCCGCCACTAGCTCCTCCAGACTGAAGCCTACGGCCGACTGTTGTTCCCACACAGTCGTAGCCCAGATGAGAGCCCTCCCAAACATCAGCGTGATGAGCTAAGCTATCTTCGAGTGGTTCGAGGGGAAGGAGGGGGGCTGCAGCTCAATGATGAGAGAACACTGCGCAAGAAACGCCCGACAGGTTCCCAGCTCTCCAGCATTCCGGGGGAGGTAAGCTGGGTTCTTGGGAAACCGGGGTGGCCAGGGAGGCTGCGCTGCTAACAACCGGGTTACTGAGGGGCTGGGAGGTTGCCGTCATGGTAGGCTGCCTGACAGACAACCAGCGGAATTGCTCCAGAAATGTGTTAAACGCGAGGTCATGGCATTCAGCCAAGGTCTGGAACCCTTCCATAAGACCATAAAACAACACCTTATGCCTTCCAATGGTGGCTCTTTGGGAGGAGACAGAGTTGCGGAGCTGGTCCGAGTCTGCTGGGTATGTCATTGCCAGTTCGTACTGTCAAGGCTCAGGAGAAGACCCAGATGCAGACAGTTTTGAAGTAACAAAAGTTAATTACAAAAACAGGGGGGCAAGCAAACGACAGGTCAAGGGCAGGCAGAGGTCAGTAGGCGACACCTGGAGGGGGTTGGAGACAAGTACAAAGACAGGTGAAACAAATCAGGGTGTGACAAGCGTATCATTATCTGATGTTTTAGATGGATTTTCCATATCCGTCCCCATTACTAGTAAATTGTTCATGTTTTTTCAGTCCCTTTCCCACACTGCTGAATTTCCTATTGACTACTGAACAATCGTTCAGACAAAACACAAAAGTTGTAAAAATCTATTCAAATTATTCCATAATAAAAGGTTGATGCACTTTTCTGAAATATTTAGCTGTTGCTGATATGATTACATTTATTGTGTTTCTGATAATCGGTTAGTCTCAGGGTGTTGTGTAAATATGGATTTTGTTTGTAGTATGTTTTACAGTTTAATAAAAATATTTGTTTTGAGCATACTTTCATTTATTCATTCACAGGTTAAATGTGAAAATAAGAAGAATATCACATCTTGGGAATATTTTTGACCCACATTGGCTATCTCAGCCGACCCATTTCACATGTTTATACTCCAAAAATATGTTTTTACAGGTGAGTGAAATATTGTTTACATGTTATTGTTTAGCTATTGAGAAAAAGAACCTACGGTGAAACAGGGAGACACTGATGTTTTAAATACTACACATATCCAGAAGGCACGTTCTGACAATTAATTATACTTTTAAAGGATGTTACTATACGTATTTTAGTTGTCAAGATATGTCAGGACTGTACTACTACACTAATACTACATTGTAACATGCTCTGACTGTACTACTATCCAAGATGGTAACCTTTTACACTGGTACAGGTAAACGGGTTGAAAATGGCAGATTTGGGCACATAGGTGCCCAAACTGAAATGCAGTGGCTGTACAGTAAAATGATATGCAGTGCCTTCAGAAAGTATTCAGACACCTTCACTTTTTCCACATTTTATTACGTTACGGCCTTATTATAAAATGGATTAAATGTTTTCTCTCATCAATCTGCACACAATACCCCATAATGACAAAGTGAAAACAGGCTTTTAGAAATGTTTGCAAATGTATAAAAAATGAAAAACAGAAATACCTTAGATACATACAGTCGAAATCGGAAGTTTACATACACTTAGTTTGGAATCATTCAAACTCGTTTTCAACCACTCCACAAATTTCTTGTTAACAAAATATAGTTTTGGCAAGTCGGTTAGGACATCTACTTTGTGCATGACACAAGTAATTTTTCCAACAATTGTTTACAGACAGATTATTTCACTTATAATTCACTGTATCACAATTCCAGTGGGTCAGAAGTTTACATACACTAAGTTGACTGTGCCTTTAAAGTGTTCCTAAGGATACATTATCAATGATGTTTGATTGTTCTTGGACAAGTGTATAGGTATAGGTTGAACGTGTTCTCTTCACGGTTCAATGGGCGAGTGGACGCTGTATTTTATGAACATAACGCGCCAACCAAACTGAGATTTATGGATATAATAAATGACTTTTTCTAACAAAAGAACCGTTGGATGTCTTCGTTGGAGACTTGGGAAGCCCTCAGGAGAAGTTTTTCGAAAGGTAAGGGATTTTATATTAGCGATATTGTGTGTTTTATGAGACCCGCTTTGGTTATGGATTTATGCTAATGCATAAAATATGAGAGGGGCTATCCTCAAACAATCAAATGTTGTGCTTTCGCCGTAAAGCCTTTTCGAAATCTGACAACGCTGTGATATTGCCAAGAATCAGAGCTTTTGATGACTATGCAACGCTAGCGCCCCACTGCTCCCTAAGTAGTTAAAGTTTCCAGCCACTAGGAGCGCCGCCTCTGGGTGAGTGGTTTCTTGTTTGCTTATTTCCTTATATAGCTGACTGAGTGTGGTCTTAGTGCCAGCATCTGTCTGTGGTGGTAAATAAACAGCCACGAAGAGTATAGCTGAAATCTCTCTAGGCAAGTAGTGTGGCCTGCAATTTATCACAAAATAGCTGTGCAGAAACGCTCCCCATCCAACCTGAGCTTGAGAGGATCTGCAGAGAAGAATGGGAGAAACTCCCCAAATTCAGGTGTGCCAAGCTTGTAGCGTCAAACCCAAGAAGACTCAAGGCTGTAATCGCTGCCAAAGGTGCTTCAACAAAGTACTGAATAAATGGTCTGAACATTTTTGTAAATGTGATATTTCAGTTAGAATAATTTAAAAAACTATTGTTTTCTTCATTATTATGGGGTATTGTGTGTAGATTGGTGAGAGGGATAAATCGATTTAATCCACTTTAGAATAAGGCTGTAAGGTAACAAAATGTGGAAAAGGTCAAGTGGTCTGAATACTTTCCAAATGCACTTTAAATTAAGTCAGAGCTCAGAATTTGAGCTTCACAGTGCAGTATGGGTTTTGACTGACAGACGTTCTGAACTTGAGCACCACACTTGAAAAGAAGTTGCCCCCATCCCTCTTGCTAATTGGGCAACTTTTCCAAATGTTTTGTTGCCTGAGTGAGGGAAAATCTGTAAATTAAAAGGACTCAATGTATTTTGAAAGATGATATGTTATAAAACATACTGCATTGATGTCATACAAGCACTCGAAACAGTCAGAATTTGCACTTCAAAATTCCATATCATAAAACTCATGACATACCATATACCCTGGGTTGTTCTGAACAGAATGTTTGTCTATTATGAATAACATTTGCTGCAGAAGACGCACCTGAATGCACTCATTACAATCTATTTCTTAGAATTTCCTTGTGAAAGTCTAACACTGTAAAATCGTATTTGATAACTTAGCTATTCATGATAGATCAAGCTTTTAAATGTACACTGCTCAAAAAAATAAAGGGAACACTAAAATAACACATCCTAGATCTGAATGAATGAAATAATCTTATTCAATTCTTTTTTCTTTACATAGTTGAATGTGCTGACAACAAAATTACACAAAAATTATCAATGGAAATCAAATGTATCAACCCATGGAGGTCTGGATTTGGAGTCACACTCAAAATTAAAGTGGAAAACCACACTACAGGCTGATCCAACTTTGATGTAATGTCCTTAAAACAAGTCAAAATGAGGCTCAGTAGTGTGTGTGGCCTCCACGTGCCTGTATGACCTCCCTACAACGCCTGGGCATGCTCCTGATGAGGTGGCGGATGGTCTCCTGAGGGATCTCCTCCCAGACCTGGACTAAAGCATCCGCCAACTCCTGGACAGTCTGTGGTGCAACGTGGCGTTGGTGGATGGAGCGAGACATGATGTCCCAGATGTGCTCAATTGGATTCAGGTCTGGGGAACGGGCGGGCCAGTCCATAGCATCAATGCCTTCCTCTTGCAGGAACTGCTGACACACTCCAGCCACATGAGGTCTAGCATTGTCTTGCATTAGGAGGAACCCAGGGCCAACCGCACCAGCATATGGTCTCACAAGGGGTCTGAGGATCTCATCTCGGTACCTAATGGCAGTCAGGCTACCTCTGGCGAGCACATGGAGGGCTGTGCGGCCCCCCAAAGAAATGCCACCCCACACCATGACTGACCCACCGCCAAACCGGTCATGCTGGAGGATGTTGCAGNGTGTTGGGCTGTAAGCACAACCCCCACCTGTGGACGTCGGGCCCTCATACCACCCTCATGGAGTCTGTTTCTGACCGTTTGAGCAGACACATGCACATTTGTGGCCTGCTGGAGGTCATTTTGCAGGGCTCTGGCAGTGCTCCTCCTGCTCCTCCTTGCACAAAGGCGGAGGTAGCGGTCCTGCTGCTGGGTTGTTGCCCTCCTACGGCCTCCTCCACGTCTCCTGATGTACTGGCCTGTCTCCTGGTAGCGCCTCCATGCTCTGGACACTACGCTGACAGACACAGCAAACCTTCTTGCCACAGCTCGCATTGATGTGCCATCCTGGATGAGCTGCACTACCTGAGCCACTTGTGTGGGTTGTAGACTCCATCTCATGCTACCACTAGAGTGAAAGCACCGCCAGCATTCAAAAGTGACCAAAACATCAGCCAGGAAGCATAGGAACTGAGAAGTGGTCTGTGGTCACCACCTGCAGAACCACTCCTTTATTGGGGGTGTCTTGCTAATTGCCTATAATTTACACCTGTTGTCTATTCCATTTGCACAACAGCATGTGAAATTTATTGTCAATCAGTGTTGCTTCCTAAGTGGACAGTTTGATTTCACAGAAGTGTGATTGACTTGGAGTTACATTGTGTTGTTTAAGTGTTCCCTTTATTTTTTGGAGCAGTGTACTTTGTTTCAACAGACTTTTTCCTGCTGAAACTCTAACACGTTCAAAGACGAATACTGGAACAAAATGTCTAACATAGAAGGTGGGGAATGGTCAAAGGTGATCAATAGAACACTAATGTATTTTTGTATGCTATTTTGTGATTTCATTAAACATTTTATGAAGGAAAAACTGTAACTTGGACAGTAAACCCACTAGATACAGTTGAAGTCAGAAGTTTACATACACCTTAGCCAAATATATTTAAACTCAGTTTTTCACAATTCCTGACATTTAATCCTAGTAAAAACTCCCTGTCAGTTAGGATCACCACTTTATTTTAGATTGTGAAATGTCAGAATATAGTAAAGAGAATTATTCATTTAAGCTTTTATTTCTTTCATCACATTCCCAGTGGGTCAGAAGTTTACATACACTCAATTAGTATTTGGTAGCATTTCCTTTAAATTGTTTAACTTGGGTCAAATGTTTCGGGTCTTCTTCCACAAGCTTCGCACAATATGTTGAGTGAATTTTGGCCAATTATTTCTGACAGAGCTGGTGTAACTGAGTCAGGTTTGTAGGCCTCCTTGCACACGCTTTTTCAGTTCCGCCCACAGATTTTCTATAGGATTGAGGTCAGGGCTTTGTGATGGCCACTCCAATACCTTGACTTTGTTGTCCTTAAGCCATTTTGCCACAACTTTGGAAGTATGCTTGGGGTCATTGTCCATTTGGAAGACCCATTTGCGACCAAGCTTTAATTTCCTGACTGATGTCTTGAGATGTTGCTTCAATATATCCACAAAATCTTCCAACCTCCTGATGCCATCTATTTTGTGAAGTGCACCAATCCCTCCTGCAGCAAAGCACCCCCACAACATGATGCTGCCACCCCCGTGCTTCACGGTTGGGATGGTGTTCTTTGGCTTGCAAGCCTCCCCCTTTTTCCATCAAACATAATGATGGTGATTACCAGACCTGTGGTCTACAATTGTTTTCTGAGGTCTTGGCTGATTTCTTTTGATTTTCCCATGATGTCAAGCAAAGAGGCACTGAGTTTGAAGGCAGGCCTTGAAATACATCCACAGGTACACCTCCAATTGACTCAAATGATGTCAATTAGCCTATCAGAAGCTTTAAAGCCATGACATCCTTTTCTGGAATTTTCCAAGCTGTTTAACTTCTAAGGGAGCGGCTCCCGAGGTGACGGTTTTGGAGAGTCTGGCGTGCCCAAAGTAAAATGCCTCCCACTCAGGCCCAGAAAATAGGATATGCACATAATTAGTACTATTGGATAGGAACCACTCTGAAGTTTCTAAGTGTTAAAATATTGTCTGTGAGTATAACAGAACGGATATAGCAGGCGAAAACCCAAGGAATTTCTGTCCTGGAAAAAGTGTTTTTGACACATTGCCTCATTTTGAACCCCTCCCTATTGAAAATGACCATATATGGGAGTAAGATTGCAGTACCTATTGCTTCCACTGGATGTCAAATCAAATCAAATCAAATTTTATTTGTCACATACACATGGTTAGCAGATGTTAATGCGAGTGTAGCGAAATGCTTGTGCTTCTAGTTCCGACCATGCAGTAGTATCTAACAAGTAATCTAACAAATTCACAACAACTACCTTATACACACAAGAGTAAAGGAATGAATACGAGTATGTACATATAAATATATGGATGAGCGATGGCTGACCGGCATAGGCAAGATGCAGTAGATGGTATGGTGTACAGTATATATATATATGTATATATATATATATATATATATATATATATATGAGATGAGTAATGTAGGATATGTAAACATTATATAAATGGCATTGTTTAAAGTGGCTAGTGATACATTATTTCATCCAATTATAATTATTAAAGTGGCTAGAGATTTGGGTCGATGGCCGAACGGCATATGCAAGATACAGTAGATGGTTTAGAGTACAGTGTATACATTTGATATGAGTATGTCGGATACGTAAACATTATATACAAAATTGTTTAAAGTGGCTAGTGATACATTTGTTACATCCAATTCCTATGTTTAAAGTGGCTAGAGATTTAAGTCAGTATGTTGGCAGCAGCCACTCACTGTCTCTAGACAGTGTTTGATGATGTTTAGTTGCTCTGGATGGTAATAGAAGAAGAATTTCGAAGTGGTCATCGGATGTAAACAGAAGAGGAAGCGCGTTCACGGGCTTGCGCACGCTGTGGTTTTTTCCTTTCCTATCGTCCAGTTTATAATCCGGTTGAAATATTATAGTAAATATTCAAAAAAGTGTTCCTAAGGATACATTATCAATGATGTTTGATTGTTCTTGGACAAGTGTATAGGTATAGGTTGAACGCGTTCTCTTCATGGTTCAATGGGCGAGTGGATGCTGTATTTTATGAACATAATGCGCCAACCAAACGGAGATTTATGGATATAATACATGACTTTTTCTAACAAAATAACCATTGGTTGTCTTTTTTGGTCACTTGGGAAGCCCTCAGCAGAAGTTCTTCAAACGGTAAGGGATTTGTTTTCGCTGTGAAATGTGTTTTGTGTGAACCGCGATGGTTTATGAATTTATGCTAATGGTAAAATATTGGAGGTGCTACCCTCAAACAATCAAATGTAGTGCTTTCGCCGTAAAGCCTTTTTGAAATCTGATAACGCTGTGATATTGCCAAGAAGCAGAGGTTTTGATGACTATGCAACACTTGTATATTGATGAATGTTTAATAATTCAACTTTTGGATTTAGCGCCCCACCACTCCCTAAGTAGTTAAAGGCACAGTCAACTTAGTTTACGTAAACTTTTGACCCACTGGAATTGTGATACAGTGAATTATAACTGAAATAATCTGTCTGTAAATATTTGTTGGAAAAATGACTTGTGTCATGCACAAAGTAGATGTCCTAACCGACTTGCCAAAACTATTGTTTGTTAACAAGAAATTTGTGGAGTGGTTGAAAAACGAGTTTTAATGACTCCAACCTAAGTGTATGTAAACTTCTGACTTCAACTGTATATGAGGTGTGTAGTCACACAGTGTGTAGGTGTGTAGTCACACACAGTGTGTAGTCAGCGCCCGGAGTGAGGTCAGGGAGCATGCCAGTCTGCCGGAACCGCCCCTTTCGAGCGAACTATATAAACTATGTGTTAAGAAAAAACCCCACATTGAAACAGAAAAGTGTAAAGCTGCAGCTGAACATTTAATGTGGTTTGAACTTTCAATCTGAACACGAGGAGGAGATGATAAACTCACCTCCCGGACAGTCACTGGTATCGTTGTTTAGCTATCTTAAGTGATAGTTAATTGTATTGTGAACATGACATGAATATTGCATTTTGAAAAGCGGATACCTAGAGTGAATATGTATCCAAATGTAATATGTAATTTGGTGCAGTGAATAAGTCAGTCAATTGAAAATGTGCTTAGAGTTTTGAAACATGAGCCATTTTGATGATCTGTTTTGATTTTGTGCTTAGAGTTGTGAAACTGTACCACATTAAAATTGCACCAAAGTGATTGAAAAAGAAAAACAAACTTCCAAGGCTCTGTGAAGTCTGGGAAACTGCTTGTGGATTCCCCACTAGGGCAGGTGTGAATGCTCTGGTGGCCTAAGCCTACCCAATTTGTATACGGAGCCCATCAACCATCAGCAGACAATTAAGTATGCTAGGTTGAGAGCATTGGAGAACGTCTGCGAGAGAGATTTGTGCCTACAGGAACAGTCATGTAACATACAGTGTAGGGTAACAGCAAGGATAAACTGATATCACAATACGCCTTGCTCATATCGATATCTATCAAAATCATATTGAAAAAGCAATATTGGTGCCCACCCCTAAAATCTACACATTGAGAAGTAATTGTATTGATCATAATATGATTGTATGCTTCACTTTGTGTTTTGCTTGAGTGCTTGTTTTTGCAACAATTGTATTTAACAGGATCGGTGGGTCCCCCATGGGACGGTTGAGCTAACGTAGGCTAATGTGATTAGCATGAGGTTGTAAGTAACAAGAACATTGCCCAGGACATAGACATATCTGATATTGGCAGAAAGCTGAAATTATTGTTAATCTAATTGCACTGTCCAATTTACAGTAGCTATTACAGTGAAAGGATACCATGCTATTGTTTGAGGACAGTGCACATTTATGAACTTGAAAATAAAATAATAAACCAATTAGGCACATTTGGGCAGTCTTGATACAAAATTTTGAACAGAAATGCAATGGTTCTTTGGATCAGTCTAAAACTTTGCACATACACTGCTGTCATCTAGTGGCCAAAATCAAAATTGTGCCTGGGCTGGAGTAATACATTATGGCCTTTCTCTTGCGTTTCAAAAATGATAGTACAAAAAAAATACATAATATGTTGTATTATCTTTTACCAGATCTAACGTGTTATATTCTCCTACATGAATTTAACATTTCCACAAACTTCAAAGTTTTTCCTTTTAAATGGTATGCATATCCTTGCTTCAGGTCCTGAGCTAGATTTGGGTATGTCATTTTAGGTGAAAATTGAAAAGGGTGCGGATCCTGAATAAATATCATTGTATGTTTGAATTACCAATGCTGTATAGAGCTCAGAGAAATTAAATATCACAATATTACTTGCTCATATCGATATCAAAAGATATCAACATCATAATGAAATAGCGATATTGGTGCCCACCGCTAATATCTACGATGGAAAATGTCATCCTTAATTATATAAAACTGATGTCTGCAGCATCAGTAAATATAATTATGTGAATATAATTAATACATAATTAAATATAATTATGTACTCATGTGTAAGTGTAAGAGAGCCTTCTTGATCTCAAAAATCTAATCTAATAATTAAATCTGATATGTTCATAGTACTCAAAACCAGGTTACAGCTATAAGTCCAGACACCTGAGGACACCCGAGGAGCCATCTTGTTTTAGGGTGAAAGCGAATCAACAATGTTTATGCAGAATTAACCCTTGCAAAGACTTCTAGCTGTGATCTCCTTCATCCCATGAGTGAAAAGACCATTCAAAAAAGTACTTCATCTCCCGTATTAAGAACTGCCAATTTATCACTGTCAGGACTGAGTTCCTAACATAAGCTTCACTGACCACAATGTGAAAGATTGTACATGTGATGATGTATATATTTGAACATCAGACATTTTCCATCACCAATGTAACTCCTAGAAAACTGATGTCTGCAGCATCACTAGTGGAATTATATTCATATGTGCAAGAGATCTTCAATGATCTTACAAAATGTGGCGTAATAAAATTGTAAATGTTACATATGTTTATATGTGTAAGAGACATTATGTGATCTAAACATGCTGGTCTAATAATATTTAAAATGTTGCACAGTACTTGTAAGTACACTCTCCATTCTATAGAAATTGACCCCTAATCACAGGGTTGACATTTGTGATCATAAGCCCGCATCGTGGGTCAGGTTCCACCTGACATTACATCAAGCTCTGGTTATTAAGGCCCCTCATTGGTACTTCTTACCCCTAACGGGGAGTTATGATGCTAGCAGCCCTGAATAGGGATACCTGCCATCACATCATCAGGCTCCCAGGATCTTCCCTCTGAGACAAGGCCATTCCCCAAACTATTTAATAAAATGTCATATTGCATTCTGTCTTTGTTGTTCATTCAGTTAAGCCTGTACTTGATTGAAATTGATTTTGTGAGGGATGATGTAACATCTGGATATTTTCTGTCATTGATAGCTGGCAAATGGATGTCTTTTCATCCACTCTAATGTCGTTACTAACTAGCGGTAGCTTTGACATATCAAAGAAATTTGTACAATTATCAGCCACTTTGTAAATTGTCAATCATGCATCTCTGAACATGAATACATTTGATTGTTGCACAGTAAGCCTACAGGTTATTTTCCAGAGTTAGGAGCAAATACTATTTTGAGATTTCTTTGGATAACAGTAGCAAAACAAAACTTCACTCAACACACATACATCCACCATTACCCGATCTGAATTAAAACTACAGACTAAGCCTTGTCTGAGCCAGAACGGCCCATATGGCAGGAGCCCATCTCCTGTTTCTGTAGCATGAGGCAGTTTGATGTACAAGTATACCCTCTGGACATGACTACAAACTACCTTTATATCTTAGGTAGCACTACATTTCCTTCCCAGTTGGAAATACAGTACAGAAACTGCACGGTGCAGTAACACAATGCAGATGGTAGTTTGCTTCATGTGTAATGGAAGGGGTGGGAAGCATTAACTGTGAGCCTGTGGAAACCCAGACTGAGAATAAAAGGCCTGGGCATCCATCAGACACTGGTTTAATAGAGTAGGGAGAGAGCCCCCTCTGGGGAGACGGTCCTTTCTGTCCAGGATCCTTGGAGATAATAATAGAAATTGCACACTGACCATGTTGTGTTGGGAAAGACTTTCAATATTTCTTTCTTATTTTGCTTCTCACAGAAAAGTGGTATCAATCCACTCTGCAATGGTGTCGTTTTAAATGTATATTTGACTCTGAACCTCTGTCCAAATGACTTTAACAGCAATGACTTTCTATTAAACAAGCACTTTCTATTAAACAAGCAACGGCTGTCAGAGTTTCTTAGGCAGCTATTTTGAATTCTTTGTTTAAACTATGAATAAATCATGAATGTTGTAATTATCATAACAGGCTCTGCATCTGTCCTCGTGCTCCTAGACCTTAGTGCTGCTTTTGATATCATCTATCACCACATTCTTTTGGAGAGATTAGAACCCCTAATTGGTCTACACGGACAAGTTCTTGCCTGGGTTAGATCTTATCTGTTGGAAACAGTTTGTCTCTGTGGATGGTTTGTCCTCTGACAAATCAATTGTACATTTCGGTGTTCCTCAAAGTTCCGTTTTAGGACCACTATTGTTTTCACTATATATTCTACCTCTTGGTGATGTAATTCGGAAACACAATGTCAACTTTCACTGCTATGCGGACAACACACAGCTGTACATTTCGATGAAACATGGTGAAGCCCCAAAATCGCCGACCCTGGAAGCCTGTGTTTTAGACATAAGGAAGTGGATGGTGGCAAATATTTCACTTTTAAACTGACAGAGATGCTAGTTCTAGGTCCCAAGAAAACAAAGTTATCTGCTGTTGGATCAGACAATTAATCTTGAAGGTTGTACAGTCGTGTCAAATAAAACTGTGAAGGACCTCTGCGTTACTCTGGACTCTGATCTCTCTTTTGACGAACATATCAAGAATATTTCAAAGACATATCTTTTTTCATCTTCATAACATGCAAAAATCTGAAACTTTTTGTCCAAAAATTATGCAGAAAAGCTAATCCATGCTTTTGTCACTTCTAGATTAGACTACTGCAATGCTCTACTCTCCGGCTTCCCAGATAAAGCAGTAAATAAACTTCAGTTAGTGCTAAACATGGCTGCTAGAATCCTGACTAGAACCGAACATTTTGATCATATTACTCCAGTGCTAGCCTCTCTACATTGGCTTCCTGTTAAGGCCAAGGCTGATTTCAAGGTTTTACTGCTAATCTACAAAGCATTACCTGGGCTTGCTCCTACCTATCTCTCAGATTTGGTCCTGCCGTGCATACCTACACGTACGCTACAGTCACAAGACGCAGGCCTCCTTATTGTCCTTAGAATTTCTAAGCAAACATCTGGAGGCAGGGCTTTCTCCAATAGAGCTCCATTGTATGGAATGATCTGCCTATCAATTTAAGAGATGCAGACTCTGTCTCGACCTTTAAGTCTTTACTGAAGACTAATCTCTTCAGTAGGTCCTATGATTGAGTGTACTATGGCCCAGGGGTACGACTGCCCTTGCTGTCTCTACCTGGCCAGCTCCCCTCTCTCCACTGGGACTCTCTGCCTCTGATCCTATTACGGGGGCTGAGTCACTGGCTTACTAGTGCTCCTCCATGCCGTACCTAGGAGGGATGCGTCACTTGAGTGGGTTGAGTCACAGACGTGATCTTCCTGTCTGGTTTAGCGCTCCCTCGGGCGTGTGCAGTGGAGGAGATCTTCTCAGGGTAGTAAGTTGGTGGTCTGTTGATATCCCTCTAGTGGTGTGGCTGTGCTTTGGCAAAGTGGGTGGGGTTATATAATGCCTGGTTGGCCCTGTCTGGGGGTATCGTCGGATGGGGACACAGTGTCCCCAGACCCACCCCTGTCTCACTCCAGTATCTATGCTTCAATAGTCTATGTGCCCGGGAGCTAGGGTCAGTCTGTTATGTGTGAATTTAAGTATGCTCCCTCTAATTCTCTCTCACTCCCTCCCCTACCAGAGGACCTGAGCCCTATAGGATCATGCCTCAGGACTACCTGGCCTGATGACTCCTGGCTGTCCCCTGTCCACCTGGTCGTACTACCTTGTCCCGGACCTGCTGTTTTCGACTCTCTCTCTCTACCGCACCTGCTGTTTCGACCTCTCAATGCTCAGATATGAAAAGCCAACTGATATTTACTCCTGAGGTACTGACCTGTTGCACCCTCTACGACCATTATTATATGACCCTGATGGTCATCTATGAACATTTGAACATCTTGAACAACAATCTGGCCTTAAATGGCCATGTACTCTTATAATTTCTATTTCTACCCGGCACAGCCAGAAAAGGACTGGAAACCCCTCAGAGCCTGGTTCTTCTCTAGGTTTCTTCCTAGGTTCCTGCCTTTCTAGGGAGTTTTTCGTAGCCTCGTGCTTTTACATCGCTATTGCTTGCTGTTTGGGGTTTTAGACTAGGTTTCTGTATAGCACTTTGTGACATCTGCAGATGTAAAAAGGGCTTCATAAATACATTTGATTGATAACATATGAGAAGACAACATAAGAAAGGAGAAAAGAGGCTCTTCAGTCCCCACATAAAATATGAGAAGGGAAATAGAGAAAAAGGATACATGGTACACACAGCGGGTACTCTTAGGTAAACGTTAACTGGGTCAGGTGATTTTTTCTTTGTGGCAATGCGGGAGAAAATAAGGATAATGACAGAGGACTTGAAAGACTTGTAAACAAAGAGGAGCTGAGGACAGTCACTGCATGGGGCAAATTTGAGCTTGTATGACTGTATTCTTGTATTCTTTTCTCTATCTCTTTTGCAAGTTCTCTTTCATTTTGTATCTCTCTCTTTCCCTCTCTCTCTTTCTCAGTCTCCCCATCCGTGTTACAGGAGTCGCATGGGTTTCCCAATACCTTGGCTGGGTTGAAGCATCAAACCTAGCTATATGGCTGCAACATTTGGCTATTCCCACTGTCAGTCACAGAGATAATTTCAGATTAGATATCACCTATGACCTACGTGACACCCCAAATGAAACAATATATTACAGCGTCCCAAATGGCACCCTATTCCTTATATAGTGCACTATTTATGAATGTGCTCTGGTCAAAATAATTGCATTATTACGTTTCAGAAAGGAAACATCAGATGTTTGTATAAACATTTATAAGAAAATATTACAATGTATAGTCTTGATGTAAGGTCTCTGCTCCTTCAGGGTAGCTCACTGCCAGAGTGACGTTGATATAAAAATGATAATATAACTACAGGCAGTGAGCACAATATGCTAGATCAAATCCCCTGGAGGGAGAAACACAGAACCCAGACAGGTGGAGGTGGTGTTTTATCAGAAAACAGCAAGCAAAAGCGAGTAACAGCTAGTTATACCTGCAATGCAATGGCAGCAAGAGACACCATCACACGCCTGCACGTGACATCTGGCATTGAGGAAGCATGTGTAGAACTGGTCAACTTAAATACACTGCATGTAAGTAGAGTGTAAATTCCATTGGTGCAATATCCGCTGATGCCACCACACTTGGGTTTCCCTTCTGTACCGGCTCCACTTTATTTCAGAAAGGAAATACCACATGTACGCCATATTAGAAAATATTACAATGCTTCAGTGTATCTCACTGCCAGAAAGAAGTGTCATATAAGGAGGATTATATAACTCAGGGAAGCAACTTTGGTTTTAGAAGTACAGTAAGGAGGTAGATCAGCTTTAATATTGCAGAAAGATTGTGGCTTCCATCAATGTAACTGTCTGCATCATTTTCAATCCCCCATATATATATTTTTTTGTAAATATATACAGTTGATGTCGGAAGTTTACATACACCTTAGCCAAATACATTTAAACTAATCTTTTCACAATTCCTGACATTTAATCCTAGTACAAATTCCCTGTCTAAGGCCAGTTAGGATTATCATTTTATTTTAAGAATGTGAAATGTCAGCATATTAGTAGAGAGAATGATTTATTTAAGCTTTTATTTCTTTCATCACATTCCCAGTGGGTCAGAAGTTTACATACACTCAATTAGTATTGGGTAGCATTGCCTTTAAATTGTTTAACTTGGGTCAAATGTTTCAGATAGCCTTCCACAAGCTTCCCACAAGTCGGGTGAATTTTGGCCCATTCCTCTTTACAGAGCTGGTGTAACTGAGTCAGGTTTGTAGGCCTCCTTGCTTGCACACGCTTTATATATTTTTTTTCTGCCCACAAATGTTCTATGGGATTGAGGTCAGGGCTTTGTGATGGCCACTCCAATACCTTGACTTTGTTGTCATTAAGCCATTTTGACACAACTTTGGAAGTATGCTTGGGGTCATTCCAGGTGACTACCTCATGAAACTGGTTGAGAGAATGCCAAGAGTGTGCAAAGCTCTCATTAAGGCAAAGGGTGGCTACTTCGAAGAATCTCAAATATGAAATATATTTTGATTTGTTTAACTCTTTAGGCATCATCAGCAGTGGTGACGGTTTTGGAGAGTCTGGCGTGCCCAAAGCAAAATGCCTGCCACTCAGGCCCAGAAACTAGGATATGCACATAATTAGTCCTTTTGGATGGGAAACACTCTGAAGTTTCTAAAACTGTTAAAATATAGCAGGCGGAAATCCGAGGAATTTCTGTCCAGAATTGTTTTTGTTGTTGTGACATTTCCGTGAACGTGCCCCTCTTTATTTTCCTTTTATATCGTTTAGGATATCATCCGTGTAAAATATAATCGTTAATATTCATAAAAGGATGCATTATAAATGATGTTTGATTTATTTGGGCAAAGTTGATAGGTATAATTTGAACGCTTTCTCTTCACTGTACAATGGGCGACTCGACGGTGGATTTTCTGATCATAACGCGCCAACTAAACAGAGATTTATGGATATAATAAAATACTTTTTCTAACAAAAGAACCATTGGATGTCTTCCTTGGACACTTGGGATGCCCTCAGCAGAAGTTCTTTGAAAGGTAAGTGATTTATTTTAGCTCTTATATGGGTTTTGTGTGACCCGCGCTGGTTATGAATTCATGCCAATACATAAATATGAGAGGTGCTATCCTCAAACAATCAAATGTTGTGCTTTCGCCGTAAAGCCTTTTTGAAATCTGACAATGCTGTGATATTGCCAAGAATCAGAGCTTTTGATGACTATGCAACACTTGTATATTGATGAATGTTTAATAATTCAACTTTTGGATTTTGAATTTGGCGCCTTACATTTCACCAGGTAGTGTCGGGATTGGGGCGCTAGTGCCCCAGTTATCCCTAAGTGGTTTTAACACTTTTTTGGTTACTACATGATTCCATATGTGTTATTTCATAGTTTTGATGTCTTCACTAATATTTTACAATGTAGATCCCTGGAATGAGTAGGTGTGTCCAAACTTTTGACTGGTACTGTATGTTTAAGTGTTTGATAAGATTGAAATAGATCCATGATAATTCAATAATCAATATTGTGTTGCACATTTTACCAATAGCCTAACAAATGAACAACTCTTACAAATAAAGTACAAAAAAAACTTTGGATTGTCGTAAAGTAATCCTCTATATCACATTTCAGCCAGACCGCCCAGCCAACCCGAGCTGCCTACAAGGCCGACCCTCACCAATCTAGTCAATAATTCAACTCTCTCCCCAACACAACTTCCTTCCTATCTTTTTTATGTCTCAAGGAAAAGGTTTGGAAAACAAAAGTTGAATTAATACACACATACACCTATAACATTAACACACAGAAACAGTACGCCCTCCCTATAATTCATATCATAGGCCTAGCAGTACTGTAGAGTTATTTTTACTTGCACACAATACAGTCACCCCGTACTGCCCCTAGGGGTCCACAACCCTGTAGCGCTCCAACCCAACACACCCCAATCAGCTTTAGGATCTTAGTGAAACATTCATTACTGGTTTCAGGTGTGTTATGCCAAGGCCAGAATGACAACAGTACAGTAGACCCGGACTGAGCCAGGACTGAGCAGCCCGGCAGCTAGGGATTGCCTAAATAGGTCTCCCCCTGAAGTGGGCATGTTTTTAATACAGACTCCTTTTGTCATACAGTATTCCATGTAAGACATCCAGACAGACCTTATGAAAGTTGCACAGTATACCCTTAATCTTAAAACAAATCTAGTGATACTGTACATAACTTGACATTTCTGACATACATTGTGGGATGATAATCAACCTTCCAAATAATGGCAACTATATTAGCCACTATAAATGCTATGTTAGACAGTTTCATCTGATAACAGTCTTCCATATCAACATTTCCAAGCAAACAACAACAGGGAGAGGGGAGAATCTGTAGACATGCTGAGATAAAAGGACATACTCTTTGTCAGAATTCAGCCAACCTTTTGTGCTTTACACCTCCAGCAGAATTTCTGATTGCATGATATTCAGTTTCACATGCATATAGTACGTTCTATGGATGGTCTTAAAGTGCAATAATTTATTTCTGAGATTATATGAACATGACTGGACATTCTAACATATCTGTATCCATTCATCATCATCAATAGCGTCTCCCAGGTCTTCCTCACATTTTTGGATTGCATATTTTGTGTCATCGGGAAAAGCCTCTATCAACACTTGATACAACTTCGAAATCAACTTTGGAGGTTTGTCAGACTGCCTTAATATCGCATCTGGCTTGTCCTGTGTTTGCTGCACAGAGAGAATAAAGTGTTGTATCTACAAAAATTCACCTAATCTTTGTCACAGACTGGTCTTCCTTGGCTGCCTGACCCTGCTGAGTCCCCTGTCACCAACTGATCCTCCTAAAATGAGGCATTACAAAAAATGATCTTGGCGTACATTTATACATTATATTATCCAAGAATAGAATCAATGTTTCAATAATTGAAATGACCATTATTCCCAGATCCCAGACTGTAGCTTTATGTTTAAGCTGCTTGCCTGTAGCTACTGTAGGTATACCCACCATTTCAAGAGGGAACTTTGATCATTCTCTGAATATAATGCAAAATTCACCTGAGCTCCATAAACTGGACTTCCCTGGCTGTGTGACCCTGCTTGGACCCTTGTCACCATCTGATCCTGTTTAAACATGATGAACATAGTGTTGTGTACTGACTGCACTAGAGGGCTGCATTCCCGCTGGATAGCTGCAGGACCTGCGGGTCCAGCAGAGATCATTGCAGCGCGGTCAGCATTTTTCATACTGCAGGCAGAAGCAGGCGGTTAGACAGATGACATTGTGATAAAAATATTTTTGTTGTCCAACAGATTATTTAGAAAAGGTCCTCTTTCTACTTTGCATGCGTTAGCCTAACTACTGTATTAAAAGCACATATTCTTCACATTATTCACACACTCATAATTCGCTGATTCAACTTCAGTAGCCTACCTCTCCTAGTTGGGCATGAGAGTTCAAGTTGCCTAGTATGTGTGGTCTCATTGAAATAGAGTAGGCTGCCTACATGGGCGGAGAATCACTTGGCAGTTAACTTGAATATGAAATTAACTTAAATATGATTAGACTGTTTTTTCAATGTCTATTAAATAAAAATTGATAAAGAAGATAAGTGGAGGGTGCTCAACCAACGTGAGTCGAAGTGCAATCAAAAAATGTAATCATCATTGAAAAGGAAAAGGCACAATGCGCACATAGGTTAGGCTACTATGGTGAGCGAGCGTTGCTCCTTTTCCTTTTCAGTAAGTATGGATTACCCATTTATTTTTCTCTGCCTGCAAATCATCCCAGGCTGACATAGCCCAGTAATACAATATAAGGGCCATGTGAGAATCTCTGGTAATTTAACTAATTTCTTGAGTTATTTTTGCGCATTTGATATTGCCTATAGGGCACAAAATTGCTGGGACCATGGCTGGAAAGTGAGCTGCGTCACATACGCCTAAAATAACATTGTGGGACTGTGGTTGTCTTTGGGACCAGTTCTTGCGGTAGAGGGTAGGAGTGGGACAGAAAGCCAGTGGTGCCAGACCTCTACTGTGCACCATGACAGTGAAGGCTGTAATGTTAGAGTTGTTTATTACTGTGCCAGTGTGAAAAGTAGGGAATTAGCTAGGGAAACTGACAAATCAATAACATTACATTGCCATACTGATTAATATAACTGCATTGCACTGAAAAAATGCCAGAATATCAATCTTCCATCATTTGGCTGATTGTTTCGTTTGATTCCGGTCTAGTTTGATTTAGGAAAAAATAATAGCTCATGTAAGCCAACTTTTGGCCAGCTCTCTCTCTAACAGTATATCAACTGGCAAAAGCTTGCCAAGTTCATTTACTTCTGAAACTTTTACAACTCGGTTGTAAATCCAGTCAGCTCAACACTCTAAACAGCCTACCCTACTGTTCGGAGGCATCCACATGGTCCTAAAGCATACCGTTGCTGAGTTTTGTATCACATTCCAATGATAAAACTGCAATTTCAGAATGTGCGGGGGGGGGGGGGGGGGGGGGCGCATGTCACCCCCGTCCCCAGTGAAAGTTGCGCCCCTGATATAACTACAGGCAGTGAGCATGATATGCTATATCAAATCCCCCAAAACAGCAGAACCACAAGCCAGATTATTAACTACTGTACAGTATGTGTAGCAATTAGTATTAAACTAAGACCAAAGCCATCAAGGATAAACTGTACTTTGCTCCATCTTTCCCTCGATCATGACTAGTTTCCCAGTCCCTGCCGCTGAAAAATATCCCCACAGCATGATGCTGCCACCACCATGCTTCACCGTAGGGATGGTGCCAGGTTTCGTCCAGATTGAACGCTTCGCATTCAGGCCAAAGAGTTACATATTGGTTTCATCAGACCAGAGTCCTATAGGTGACTTTTGGTAAACTCCAAGCAAGCTGTCATGTGCCTTTTACTGAGGAGTGGCTTCTGTCTGGCCACTCTACCATAACACTCTACCATAAAGGACTGATTGGTGGAGTGCTGCAGAGGTTCTTGTCCTTCTGCAAGTTTCTCCCGTATCCACACCTCCCTGAACAAGGCCCTTCTCCCTCGATTGCTCAGTTTGGCAGCCAACTCTAGGAAGAGTCTTGGTTGTTTCAAACTTCTCCATCCTCCATCATTAAGAATGATGGAATCCACTGTGTTCTTGGGGACCTTCAATGCTGCAGAAGTTTTTGGTACCTTTCCCCAGATCTATGTTCTTCGACACAATCCTGTCTCGGAGCTCTACCGACAATTCCTTCTGACCTCATAGCTTGGTCTTTGCTCTGACATGCACTGTCAACTGTGGGACCTTATATAGACAAGTGTGTGCTTTCCAAATCATGTCCAATCTATTGAATTTACCACAGGTGGACTCGGATCAAGTTATATAAACATCTCAAGAATGATCAATGGAAACAGGATGCACCTGAGTTCAATTTCGAGTCTCATAGCAAAGGGTCTGAATACTTACAGTTGAAGTCGGAAGTTTGCATACACTTAGGTTGGAGACATTAAAACTCGTTTTTCAACCACTCCACACATTTCTGGTTAACAAACTATAATTTTGTCAAGTCGGTTAGGACATCTACTTTGTGCATGACACAAGTAATTTTTCCAACAATTGTTTGCAAACAGATTATTTCACTTATAATTCACTGTATCACAATTCCAGTGGGTCAGAAGTTCACATACACTAAATTGACTGTGCCTTTAAACAGCTTGTAAATTTCCAGAAAACGATGTCATGGGTATAGAAGCTTCTGGTAGGCTAATTTGCATTATTTGAGTCAATTGGAGGTGTACCTGTGGATGTATTTCAAGGCCTACCTTCAAACTCAGAGGCCTACAAACCTGACTCAGTTACACCAGCTCTGTCAGGAGGAATGGGCCAAAATTCACACAACTTATTGTGGGAAGCTTGTGGAAGGCTACCCAAAACGTTTGATCCAAGTTAAAAATGTCAAGGCAATGCTACCAATTACTAGTTGAGTGTATGCAAACTTCTGACCCACTGGGAATGTGATGAAAGAAATAAAAGCTGAAATAAATCATTCTCTCTACTATTATTCTATTATTCAGACATTTCACATTCTTAAAATAGAGTGGTGATCCTAACTGACCTAATACAGGGAATTTTTACTAGGATTAAATGTCAGGAATTGTGAAAAACTGAGTTTAAATGTATTTGGCTAAGGTGTATGTAAACGTCCGACTTCAACTGTATATTTCTCAGTGTTTTAGAATAAGTTGCTTTTTAGGCTATATATCTATTTGTGCACGATGCCGCCCCTCATCTATGACTCTCCGCTGGACATGCAATATTAATTGTGACTATAGGCTTTTTAGTGTGGTCTCAATCAAAGGATCCATAGCATATAAGCTATAGGCCACGAATTGCATGCTCGGAGAAGCATAGAGCAAAGCTATATATCTATGATAGCTGCTGGGATGGTATAAATTAAACTAGGCTGCATTACACACTGCTTAACCAATGTCTGTGCTGTGTAGGGCTACGGTGACAGTTCAAGAGGAGAGTCAAAGGTTTCTTCAGAAAATATTTTTTTATTAGGCCTAGTCCAAATCTTGTGAGGAGGTCGCAAAGATCAGAAGGAGGATAGCTTGCTACTACTATAATTGATTTGATTATAAACAATATGTTTCTTGCCCATAATGCATTTATCAAAGTTATTGACCTCACAATAAGCCAGATTCGAGTAATTTACATTGATGTGCTGAAACTTGAAGCAGTCGTGGCACATCAATCGGAAATGGACAGCTCCTGGTGCTGACAGTAGGCAAATTCGAGTAGGCATAATTCATTTAAACGGCAACAACAGTAAAAAAAACGTCATCCTTCTCTTATGATATTAATGCACTGGCATCATCACTGTTTTAAACTGCATGACTGCCCCACACTTTTTATCACAATTATTCTAGCGCGGATAATACAGTGCCATCAGAAAGTATTCAGACCCTTGATTTTTTCCACATTTTGTAGGTTACAACCTTAATCTAAAATTGATTAAATCGTTTTTTCCCCTCATCAATCTACAGACAATACCCCATAATGACAAAGCGAAAACAGGTTTTTAGACATTTTTGCAAATGTATATATTAAAAAAACTGAAATATCACATTGAAATAAGTATTCTGACCCTTTACTCAGTACTTTGTTGAAGCACCTTTGGCAGTGACTACAACCTCAAGTCTTCTTGGGTATGACGCTACAAGCTTAGAACACCTGTATTTGTGGAGTTTCTCCCATTCTTCTCTGCAGATCCTTTCAAGCTCTGTCAGGTTGAATGGGGAGCGTTCAGTCTTGGTTTAATCAGAGCAGAGATTCTTGTTTCTCATGGTCAGAGAGACTTTAGGTGCTTTTTGGCTAACTCCAAGTGGGCGGTCATGTGCATTTTACTGAGGAATGGCTTCCGTCTGGCCACTCTACCATAAAGGCCTTATTGGTGGAGTGCTGCAGAGATGGTTGTCCTTCTGAAAGGTTCTCCCATCTCCACAGATTAACTCTAGAGTTCTGTAAGAGTGACCATCGGGTTCTTGGTCACCTCCCTGACCAATGCCCTTCTCCCTCGATTGCACAGTTTGGCTGGGCGACCATATCTAGGAAAGTGGTTGTTCCAAACTTCTTCCATTTAAGAAAGAAGGAGACACAATCCTGTCTCGGAGTTCTGCTGGTAATTCCTTCGACCTCATGGCTTAGTTTTTCCTCTGACATGCACAATTAACTGTGGGACCTTTTATAGACAGTTGTGTGCCTTTCCAAATCATGACCAATCAATTTAATTTACCACAGGTGGACCCATCAAGTTGTAGAAACTTCTCAAGAATGATCAATGGAAACAGGATGCACGTGAGCTCAATTTTGAATCTCCTTCAAGGGTCTGAATACTTATATAAATAAGGTATTCGTGTTTTTTATTTGTAATACATTTGCAAAAATGTCAAAAAGCCTGTTTTCACTCTGTCATTATAGGGTATTGTGTATAGATAATTTTTTAATATCCATTTTAGAATAAGGCTATAGCATTTTTGAAAAAGTCAATGGTCTGAATACTTTCCGAAGGCACTGTATGTGTCCTTTGCCCTTCCTAATGTCCTTTACAAAAAAACTATATCCTCCTATAATGCTACAGTATTAAAGTACTGGCATCACCACTGTGTTAAAATGCACTCATCACCATAATTATTCTAGCGGGGATAATATATGTGTCCTTTGCCCTTTATACTTAAGAGGGAGATAATATCATGCTTGACACACTGACTTTATTAGGATCAAGAATTTCCAGCTTTAATTGTGCATGTCCTTTTTTAATTAGTAGTTATTACTGCAGTGGGGTGCATTGCAGATGGGCATGATATGATATATGTCCAGACAGAGTAAAGAGCACAGTGGAGATGGGAGTTGTTTCGTTCTACTGAGTCTGCATCACAATTGGCACCCTGTTCCCTATATAGTGCACTACTTTTTACCAGGCCCCTATGGGTAGGGTAGGATGCCAATTGAGATGCAGCTTGAGGCCTACAGTGCCTTGCCAAAGTATTCACCCCCCTTGGAGTTTTTCCTATTTTGTTTCATTACAACCTGTAATTTAAATAGATTTTATTTGGATTTCATGTAATGGACATTCACAAAATAATGAAAATGGAAAAGTGGTGTGTGCATATGTATTCACCGCCTTTGCTATGAAGCCCCTAAATAAGATCTGGTGCAACCAATTACCTTCAGAAGTCACATAATTAGTTAAATAAATTCCAACTGTGTGCAATCTAAGTGTCACATGATCTTTCACATGATCTCAGTATATATACACCTGTTCTGAAAGGCCCCAGAGTCTGTAACACCACTAAGCAAGGGGCATCACCAAGCAAACAGCCCCATGAAGACCAATGAGCTTTCCAAACAGGTCAGGGACAAAGTTGTGGAGAAGTACAGATCAGGGTTGGGTTATAAAAAAATATCCAAAACTTTGAACATCCCACAGAACACCATTAAATCCATTATAAAAAAATACCACAACAAACCTGCCAAGAGAGGGCTGCCCACCAAAACTCACGTACCAGGCGATGAGGACATTAATCAGAGAGGCAACAAAGAGACCAAAGATAACCCTGAAGGAGCTGCAAAGCTCCACAGCAGAGATTGGAGTATCCATAGGACCACTTTAAATCGTACACTCCACAGAGCTGGGCTTTACGAAGAGTGGCCAGAAAAAAAACATTTTTAAAGAAAAAATTAAGCAGAGAGACTCCACAAACATATGGAAGAAGGTACCCTGGTCAGATGAAAAACTAAAATGTAGCTTTTTGGCCATCAAGGAAAATGCTATGTCTGGCGCAAACGCAACACCTCTCATCACCCCGAGAACACCATCCCCACAGTGAAGCATGGTGGTGGCAGCATCATGCTGTGGGGATGTTTTTCATCGGCAAGGACTGGGAAACTGTTCAGAATTGAAGGAATGATGGATGGCACTAAATACAGGGAAATTCTTGAGGGAAACCTGTTTCAGTCTTCCAGAGATTTGAGACTGGGACGAAGGTTCACCTTCCAGCAGGACAATGACCCTAAGCATACTGTTAAAGCAACACTTGAGTGGTTTAAGGGGAAACATTTAAATGTATTGGAATGGCCTAGTCAAAGCCAAGACCTCAATCCAATTGAGAATCTGTGGTATGACTTGCTGTACACCAGCGGAACCCATTCAAGCCAAGCTTATAGAGACATACCCCAAGAGACTTGCCGCTGTAATTGCTGCAAAAGGTGGCTCTACAAAGTATTGACTTTGGGGGGGGTGAATAGTTATGCACGCTCAAGTTTTCTATTTTATTTTGTCTTATTTCTTGTTTGTTTCACAATAAAAAATATTTTGTATCTTCAAAGTGGTAGGCATGTTGTGTAAATCAAATGATACAAACCCCCCAAAAATCCATTTTAATTCTAGGTTGTAAGGTAACAAAATAGGAAAAATGCCAAGGGTGGTGAATACTTTCGCAAGCCACTGCACCTATGTAATGGGCTGGGATCTAGCCGTATTGTCCTAAATAGTTCAGATTGAAGCTACTGTAGTGTTTGGAAGACCTATAGAGCCACACAGTTCAGATTGAAGACACATACTGTAGTGTATGGCAAGTGTATAGGCTCACACAGTTTGGCAGACGTATAGAGAGGCCCCACAGTTCAGATTGAAGATATTGTAGTGTATGGTAGGGCTGTCATGTTCATGTTCTAGCTGTTACCCGTAGAGCCGCTATGCTTGGTTAAAGAAATTAAATGCTGCCAGACTTGCTTTTACTCTCTCCACCTCCTTTCCCTCTCTCCACCTCCATCCATCTTTCTCTACCTCCCTCCCTACATCTCTACACCTCCCTCCACCTATCCTCTCTCGGCCAGAGGAGAGGCACAAGCACACAGTCTCTCTGTTATGATATGTTCTGCACTGGGCTGAGCTACACTGAGCCTTTGGTTGCGTCCCAAATGGCACCCTATTACTTAAGGGCCCTGGTCAAAGATAGTGCACTATACAGGGAATTGGGTGCCATTTGAGACACAGCCTTTGTCAGTAGAACTCCTTCGTACCCTCACTCTTCTCATGCATTGAAAGTCTGAATGAATATCTCCCAGACTTATTGATGAATTATTTATCTTTGATGTATATTTTGACCCCCTCCAGTGGAATCAAAAGAGAGGAGGAGGCAATTGATAATGTAGAGCAGTGTTTTGCAACTCCGGTCTTCGAGTACCACCAACAGTACATATTTTTGTTGCCCCAGGCAAGCACACCTGATTCTGCTTGTCAACTAATCATCAAGTCCTTGACAAGTTGATTCAGGTGTTTTCGTCCGGGGCTAAAAGAAAAATGTGTGCTGTTAGGGGAACTGGAAGACTGGAGTTGGTGAAGACAGCTATAGAGGTTCTAGCCTGTTTTAGTAAGCTAGGAGGTGTGTGTAGGTGTCTCTGTGTGTGTGTTGTTGTGTGTGTGTCACTAATTTGACACATCTCACCTTACGCTGTGCGGGTCGTCTATTTCCTGCCTGATACTCATGGGCTAATTTGAGCTAACCTGCTGACTGTAAGCACTTTAAAGTCCACAGGAAATTACTCCTTTTTCTGTTGATAGTTATGCTATCACACCCTTAACTAAACAGATGCACATCCGATCTGTCCTTACAACACCTTTGACACCATCTTGTAGTAATTAATCATTCAAAAAGCACACCAGGACAGCACCCCAGCAGCCATCAGTACAACCACCTGTAAATGGCAAGCAAGAAACAACTCACTCAGATAATCATTGGCTGCATCTGAAATGACACCCTATTCACTATATAGTGCCCATAGGGCTTTGGTAAAAAATGATGCACTATATAGGCAAGAGGGTTCCATTTCACACGCAGCCATTGTGTTAAGGGCATTTCCATCTAAAAGAACCCATGAGCACCAACATTTAAAGATCATAGGAGCATGCTAAATTAGGTGTCAAATTAAATAGTCTATATATTTTTTAAATTAAGTCCGATATACATTTTCCTACCATTTTCCATTAAAAAAATCAGGAATAAGCAAATGCGTTGATTTCTGGTCAAACAGATGGAAAAGGAGTCTTAGGCAACATTGAAATAAAGAAATAATATCATCACTAGTTTTGGAGAAATTATTTTCCTTCTGTAGTTTTAATAAACATTGCCTTGTAATTCCTTTACCAAATAACCACATACTGTATCTTTAAGATGTTTTCAAATGTCTCTCGCTCAAGAAAAGGGAGGATAATAAATGTTCACAGAAGTAACAAGTAAAGGTAGACCTACCAATCAGTTATAGTGCTTTAACTGATATCAAGTTATGAATTATTAAGTCATTAAAACTCGTAATTCTGTTACCAAATTGGTAATTCAAAAGGAAATCATTGTAGTCACAAACCACATTTGGGTAATCTGCTACTTACTTCCCTTCCACTAACATGCTGTTATGTTCAGCTCAGTTTTTAAATTTGTTATTCTGTCATCTGGTGGTCAAGGCAAGAGTGTAAGAACGATGGACAACACTTAACTCTCTCTCTCACTCTCTCTGCCTCTCTCAATTCAATTTAATTCAAGGGGCTTTATCGGCATGGGAAACACATGTTTACTTTGCCCAAGCAAGTGAAATGGATAAACAAAAGTGAAATAAACAATAAAAAGTGAACAGAAAATATTACACTCACACAAGTTCCAAAAGAATAAAGGCATTTGAAATGTCATATTGTGTCTTTATACAGTGTTGTAACAATGTGAAAATAGTTAAAGTAAAAAAGAGAAAATAAATAAACATAAATATGGGTTGTATTTACAATGGTGTTGGTTCATCACTGATTCCCTTTTCTCGTGGCAGCAGGTCACAAATCTTGCTGCTGTGATTGCACACTGTGGTATTTCACCCAATAGATATGGGAGTTTATCAAAATTGTATTTGTTTTCTAATGCTTTGTGGGTCTGTATAATCTGAGGAGAAATATGGGTCTCTAATATGGTCATACATTTGGCAGGAGGTTAGGAAGTGCAGCTCAGTTTCCACCTCATTTTGTGGCAGTGTGCACATGGCCTTCCTCTTGAGAGCCAGGTCTGCCTATAGCGGCCTTTCTCAATAGCAAGGCTATGAGCACTTAGTCTGTACATAGTCAAAGTGTTCCTTAATTTTGGTTCAGTCACAGTGGTCAGGTATTCTGTCACTGTGTCCTGTCTTTAGGGCCAAATAGCATTCTAGTTTACTCTTTTTTTTGTTAATCATTTCCAATGGGTGAAGTTATTATATTTTTGTTTTCTCATGATTTCATTGGGTCTAATTGTGCTGCTGTCCTGGGGCTCTGTGGGGTCTGTTTGTGTTTGTGAAGCACCAGGACCAGCTTGCTTAGGGGACTCTTCTCCAGGTTAATCTTTCTGTAAGTGATGGCTTTGTTATGGAAGGTTTGGGAATCGCTTCCTTTTAGGTGGTTGTAGAATTTAACGGCTATTTTCTGGATTTTGATAATAAGCGGGTAAAGGACTAATTCTGCATGCATTATTTGGTATTTTACATTGTACAAAGCGGATATTTTTGCAGAATTCTGCATTCAGTCTCAATTTGCTGTTAGTCCCATTTTGTGAATTCTTGGTTGGTGAGCGGACCCCTGACCTCAACCATAAACCATAAAGGGCAGTGGGTTCTATAACTGATTCAAGTGTTTTAGCCAGATCCTACATTTTATGTTCCTTTTGATGGCATAGAAGGCCCTTCTTGCCTTGTCTCTCAGATCGTTCAAAGCTTTGTGGAAGTTACCTGTGGCGCTGATGTTTAGGACGAGGTATGTATAGTTTGTTTTCTGTGTGCTCTAGGGAAACCGTGTCTAGATGGAATTTGTATTTGTGGTCCTGGCAACTGGACCTTATTTGGAACACCATTATTTTTGTCTTACTGAGATTTACTGTCAGGGCCCAGGTCTGACTGAATCTGTGCAGAAGATCTAGGTGCTGCTGTAGGTCCTCCTTCGTTAGGGACAGAAGCACCAGGTCATCAGCAAACAGTAGACATGTGACTTCAGATTCTAGTAGGGTAAGGGCGGGTGCTGCAGACTGTTCTAGTGCCCTCGCCAATTTGATGATAGATACAGTACCAGTCAAAGTTTGGACACAGCTACTCATTCAAGAGTTTTTCTTTATTTTTACTATAATGGAATAGTAGTGAAGATGTTCAAACTATGAAATAACACATATTGAATCAAAAAAAGTAACCAAAAAAGTGTTAAACGAATCAAAACACATTTTATATTTGAGATTCTTCAAAATAGCCACCCTTTGCCTTGATGACAGCTTTGCACACTCTTGGCATTCTCTCAACCAGCTTCATGAGATAGTCACCTGGAATGCATTCCAATTTAAACAATGCCTTCTTCACAGTCAATTTGCGGAATTTCATTCCTTCTTATTGCGTTTGAGCCAATCAGTTGAGTTGTGACAAGGCAGGGGTGGTATACAAAAGATAGCCCTATTTGGTAAAAGACCAAGTCCATACTATGGCAAGAACAGCTCAAATAAGTAAAGAGAAACAACAGTCCATCATTACTTTAAGACATGAAGGTCAGTCAATCTGGAAAATTTCAAAAACTTTGACAGTTTCTTGAAGTGCAGTCGCAAAAACCTCCAAGCGCTATGATGAAACTGGCTCTCATGAGGACCACCACAGGAAAGGAAGACCCAGATTTACCTCTGCTGCAGAGGATAAGTTCATTAGAGCTGCCAGCCTCAGATTGCAGCCCAAATATATGCTTCACAGAGTTCAAGTAACAGACACATCTCAACATAAACTCTTCAGAGGAGACTACGTGAATCAGGCCTTCTGATTGCGGCAAAGAAATCACTACCATACAACACCAATAATAAGAAGAGACTTGCACGGGCAAAGAAACATGAGCAATGGACATTAGATCGGTGGAAATCTGTCCTTTGGTCTGATGAGTCATAATTTGAGATTTTTGGTTCCAACCGCTGTGTCTTTGTGAGACGTAGAGTAGGTGAACGGATGATCTACCCATGTGTGGTTCCCACCGTGAAGCATGGAGGAGGAGGTGTGATGGTGTGGGGGTGCCTTTCTGGTGACACTGTCAGTGATTTATTTAGAATTCAAGGCACACTTAACTTCTTAGGGCTAGGGGGCAGTATTTTGAAGTTCGGATGAAAAACGTGCCCAAAGTAAACTGCCTGTTACTCAGACCCAGAAGCTAGGCTTGGATAGAAAACACTCTGAAGTTTATAAAACTGTTAAAATAATGTCTGTGAGTATAACAGAACTGATATGGCAGGCAAAAACCCGAGCAAAATCCATCCGGGATGTCTGAATCAGTCATGTCACACTGTTTTCAATTGGCATGCTATTAAAAGCTGGGTATTTTAGCTCCCAGATTGCAGTTCCTATGGCTTCCACTAGATGTCAACAGTCTTTAGAAAAAGGTTGGAACGGAGTAGGGAGTAAGACCACTAGTTCCTGGGTTCACGTCAAGTGTACTGTTTTGGATTCTGCGCGTAACAGGGAATGCGTGCTCAGTTCTTTTTCTCTTCTATTCAGCAGGTTATATTCCGACTGAAATATTATAGTGTATATTTATTTTAGGGTATCTGAGTATTGATTACAAATGCTGTTTGACTTTTTTCTGCGAACTTTATGGGTACTTTTGGGATATCGTTTGTCTGCATGGATGAAAGCCTTTGGGCAGGTGGATTACTGAACAAAACGCGCCAACCAAACGGATCTATATGGATATAAAGAGGAACTTTATCGAACAAAAGGACCGTTTATTGTGTAACCTGGACGCTTTGATATGCCATCAGAGGAAGATCATCAAAGGTAAGCAAATTATTTTATGCTATTTTTGAGTTTTGTGACACCTCTGCTGGTTATGTTATTATGCTAATTGAGTTTTTGAGTGGGGGTGCTGTCCTCAGACAATCAAATGTTCTGCTTTCGCCGTAAAGCCTTTTTGAAATCTGACAATGCTGTTAGATTAACAAGAGTCTAAGCTTTTGAAGAGTGTGCAGCATTTGTATTTTCATGAATGTTTGAAATGAGTATTTTTGTCATTTGAATTTGGCACTCTGCATTTCACCGGATGTTGTCAAAATCGATCCCGTTCACGGGATTGGATCCGTAACAGGTTAACTTCTTAGGGCTAGGCCCCTTTTTTCTCTACTTCCTGTCTGACTGACGTGCCCAAAGTAAACTGCCTGTAGCTCAGGCCCTGAATATGCCCAGGATATACATATAATTGGTACCATTGGAAAGAAAACACTTTGAAGTTTGTAGAAATGTTAAAATAATGTAGGAGAATGGAACACAATAAGTATGGTAGGAGAAAATCCCCCCCAAAAACAACCAGAATGTTTTTTTTTTAGAGAGACCATAGCTCCCTGGATGCAATTCCTATGGCTTCCACTGGGTGTCAGCAGTCTATGTTCAAGTTTTTCAGGCTTGTAACTTCTAAAACAAATAAGAAATGTATGTTTTAGCAGGACAGTCTTGGAAATTTGTGTGTGCGCGCTCTATGAAGACATTACACACCTTCTAAAATCGGATTCCTATTGAACATACTTCTTTCTGTAAGAAATATTATAGTTTGAGTACATTTTAGGGTATCTGAGGAGTAAATAGAAACTTATTTTGACTTGTTGAAACAAATTTTAGGGGTAGATATTCAGATTCCTTTCTCTACGTAGAACGAGTGGATTACTCAAATCGATGGCGCCAACTAAACAGACCTTTTGGGATATAAAGAAGGATTTTATCTAACAACGACACTACATGTCATAGCTGGGACCCTTAGGATGACAAATCAGAGGAATATTTTCAAAAAGTAAGTGAATATTTAATCGTTATTGTGAATGTATGAAACCTGTGCCGGTGGAAAAATATTTTGATGTGGGGCGCCGTCCTCAAACAATCGCATGGTATGTTTTCGCTGTAATAGCTACTGTAAATCGGACTGTGCAGTTAGATTAACAAGAACTTAAGCTTTCAGCTGATATAAGACACTTATATGTACATAAATGTTTAAAATCCATATTATTTATGATTATTTATTTGAATTGCGCGCCCTCCAGTTTCACCGGAAATTGTCCCGCTAGCGGGACCCCTAGCCCTAATTAACCAGCATGGCTACCACAGCATTCTGCAGCGATACGCCATCCCATCTGGTTTGCACTTATTGGGACTATCATTTGGTTTTCAGCAGGACAACGACCCAACACACCTCCAGGCTGTGTAAGGGCTATTTGACCAAGAAGGAGAGTGATAGAGTGATGCATCAGATGACCTGGCCTCCAGAATCACCTGACCTCAAACCAATTGAGATGGTTTGGAATGAGTTGGACCACCAAGTGAAGGAAAAGCAGCCAACAAGTGCTTAGCATATGTGGGAACTCCTTCAAGACCGTTGGAAAAGCATTGCTCATGAAGCTGGTTGAGAGAATGCAAAGAATGTGCAAAGCTGTCATCAAGGCAAACTGTGGCTACTTTAAAGAATATCAAATATATTTTTATTTGTTTAACACTTTGTTGGTTACTACAAGATTACATATGTGTTATTTCATAGTTTTGATGTCTTCACTATTATTCTACAATGTAGAAAAACCCTTGAATGAGTAGGTGTGTCCAAACCTTTGACTGGTACTGTACCTATTAGGTCGCATGATGGGGCTTGGGAGGGTGCATTAGTGGGGGGTTGGGCTTGTTGCTCTGCTCACGGCCTGGTTATATGTATGGCTGTCATGTTGAGGTCCTTGCTGCAGAGGCAGGGGGCATGGGGGGGGGCAGAAGGGGCATACTGTAGGTCTGATCTGGGGGTGCCTATATAGGGTGTGGCCAGGGTTTGTTTGGGGTGGTCTCAGCTGGTTGGGGTGTGGCTGGTGAAGCTGTGGTCTGGGTGTAGGTTCTCTTGGCGTGGGTTATCTCAGTGCAGGTCCTTCGGGAGGGGGTCTTGCAGGTCTGGGAGGGTCTCTCTCTGGTCCGGGGGGGTTGTCCGTTGCTCTGTTGCTCCAAAAGTTGGGATTACTGCCTTGTAGAGGTGGACCTGGTCGTAAAGGCTGTTCAAGTCCAGGGTGGAGTAGTGGGACAGGTAGACATTAGGTTTTGAGGCACAGTCCCGGGAAATGCTTGCGTTCACCTGCTGTAAGGTGGCAAGGTGAATGTCTTTCGTGGTAGGAGGGTGGAGATAACCACTTGGGGAAAGTGGAAGAAGCTTTTTAAAACCCTCCCTTGAGTGCTGTGGCTACCCTTTCCTGCGGGGCCCTCTGGTTGTTTGTGCCTGTGTGAATTATAATGTGGCTGGGGGACCCTAGTCTGTCCTCTGACAACAGCTCCAGGGCATGCCTAGTGTTTGGGTACCAGGGTTTAGCCACTGTGTTTAGGAAAAAGGCTTTTCTCTTGAATGTATTTGCCATTTGTGTCAATGAGGAGCACAATTTCTGGCTTTTGTGTGCCCTCAGTGGATGTGTGGGGGTTGTCAGTAGGGCTATCGGGGAAGATAACACAGGGACTGTTAGGAGGGGGCGGGGTCTGTTGGGTTGGTTAGTCCTATGTTGTCTGTCCCATTGTGGTGTTGAGATTGTGGTCTGGGTCTGATGTGGGATGTTCTGCTGGCTTCTCTTGGGGAGTGTCCTGCTCTCTGTCACACCTCAGCTTTCTCACCTCTTACTTCAATGCTGTTAGCTGTGCCATGTGTTCCTCTCCCTCCTCCTTCAATGCTGTCATCTGTGCCATGTGTGCCACTCCCTCCTCATTCACTGTATTTAGCTGTGCCATGTGTTCCTCTCTCTCCTCCTTAAGTTCTCTCACGCAGCCAGCACTCCATTTCTTGTTGGAGGCGGGTGTTGTTGTGCTGGTCTGTTTTGTGGGTCTGTTCTGTCTGGATTGTGTGGACTAGCTCTCTGAGCTCCACCATGTCTCTCTCCAGCTCTGTGAATTTATCCCTCTCAATGATGGAGGAGCAGTGCAGTTGTGGGACCTGGGTGTGTTCAGTGCTGGGGGGGTGACTATCCTCATCTGCAGGACAGTTTGAAGAGGTGTGATCAGATCACTCAGGATGGGGGAGTCGTCACAGAGAGAGAGCTTTTGCTGCTGTGCTCTCTCTTTGATCCTGTAAAAGTCCTGCTGGAACTGGTTTAGGATGCCCTGCACCTTTACTGTCCCAGACTTGTACACGTTCTCTCTCTCCAGTTGTCACCTCTTCCGGACACCTACCATGACACCTACCACACACCCTCTTTCCATTTACTGTAACAAACATCCTCACCCACTGAGCACCGGCCGAGACCTGATGTCCATGGACGTTGAAAAGTAGTTGAAATTTGGTCAGTAGGCCCTGGTCGGATGAAATCTGAACCAATCATAGACGTCTATGTTTCACAAGTTTGGACATCACAGTGCAGTACAGTAGAGAACAGTAGAGAACAGTAAAGTAGAGTTTAGTACAGTGGAGCATACTATAGTAGAGTACAGTATAATGTACTGTATTGTACTCTTCTGTACTGAACATATCTACTTTAATGTACTCGACTGTATTCTACTATACTATACAGAACTCTACTGTACTGAACTCTACTGTGCTGTTCTGTACTCTACTGTGCTGTACTGTGATGTCTAAGTTTCACAAGTTTAGACGTCTGTGATTGGTTCAGATTTGGTCTGGCCCTTACCAACCGAATATGGTCATGTTTGGGGGCAGAGCTCATTACAGCAATAGCCAGTGTGTTGAATAAAATCTAAATATACAAAATAAGGATATTGCATATTTCTACCTTTGTTTTTATCATAAACATCACAATTATCCAAACCACAAGCTAGAACTTGCGCATTTGTGTAGGGGCACAGACTGAAGAGTTGGCTCTGCTTAGGAATGGCTTTACGTTCTCTGATGCATTCCAATTCCTCTTGAAGACATCATGTTGCAGAGCACAGATTATGATGGTCTTGGCTTGATCCAGATTCAGTGGAGTAGGGTTTGTTGCAAATATGCCATCCTTTGCAGCTGATGCCTTGAAGGAGAGAGCAACATGCACAAGCCTTGCTGTTGCATGTGTCAGTGCTTGCCAGCTTGAGAACCTCTGAAAGCGCTTGGAGTCTAACTTGCTGCTGGAGACATTGGTGGTGTGACAAGCAACATAGGGGCGGATCTCGTAGTCAGATCTGGGATCAACCAAGTCGAAAGGTGTGTGAAGGGGTTCTGGCTCCGCTTACCTGAACAAGAAATCTGTTCCTGTCAACCATGTGCTATGAGTCAAGCTGCCTGCTGGGACTGATCTCGAGGCATGATCAGCAGGGCTCTGTGCAGTAGATATGTGCTTCCACTGCTCTGGGCTGGTAGATCTCCTGACACGTTGCTCCCTGGTATTTACATACACGTAAAATCGTCTGGTGTCGTTGTGAATGTAACCACATTTATAAAAAGTGAACAACATTTACATTTACGTAAGTATTCAGACCCTTTGCTATGAGACTCAGACCCTTTGCTATGAGACTTATACCTGCATTGCTTGCTGTTTGGGGTTTAGGCTGGGTTTCTGTACAGCACTCTGTGACATCAGCTGATGTAAGAAGGGCTTTATAAATACATTTAATTTGATTTGATATTGTGTGTAGATTGATGAGCGAAAAAAATTCATCCATTTTAGAATAAGGCTAGAACGTAACAAAATGTGGAAAAAGTCAAGAGGTCTGAATACTTTCCGAATGATCTGTATGTGCGACAGTTCTCGACCTGCTCAAGCTTCTTCTGTGAGTCTCTCCATAGCTTCCATTCTTTGAACTTCACTTTTTGGAAAGAGGCATCCCAGTCACAAGACCCAATGGAGAGCTCTTTGAGTAGAGACCTTCCTCGAATGCTTACTGGGGCGGCAAATCCAAGCGGGTCGAACAGGCTGTTGATAGTGAAAAATACTCGAAGTCTATGTATGGTTTCTCTGCTGAAGAAACCTGAAATGTTAAGACATCCTCTGCGACGTCCCAGCTCACCCAGAGACTTCTCTGCATGGGAGGGAAGTCGACACTCAGATCCAGGTCCTTCAGCCTCTTAGCTATGTCATCTGGAGGAAAGGCTCTCATGACCTCTGCCTGTTAGAGGCAATCTTGTGTATGCGTAAGTTGGAGAGGGCCAACATCTCTTGAGTGTTCTGGAGAAGAGTGATGGCTTCCTTCTCTGTGGGGTGGGATACAAGACTGTTGTTGATTTAAAAGTGCCTCTCGACGAAGTGCCTTGCCACTGCTCCATAATCCCTCTCACCCTATAAGGCAGCTCTCCTGAGCCCATACATAGCCACTGCTGGGGACGGGCTATTACCAAAAACATGGACCCGGATCCTGTACTCCACAACTTCATCATTGTTGCACTACCAGAGGAATCGTAGGTAGTTCCAATGGTCTTCATGAACCATGAAGCAATGGAACATCTATTGCACGTCTGCTGTCACAGCCACTGACTGGTTCCTTTCTAACCCGCAAGCAGGCTGTTGTTCATGTTGGGACCAGTAAGCAGGACGTCATTCAGAAATACCCTATGGTGCTGGGCGCTGGAATCGAATACCACTCTTATTTGTCTGGGTTTTTGTGATGATACACCCTGAAGATACCAGCACTCTTCTTCTGCTTGTAGGGGTAGAGCGAGTTCAGCGTGCCCATTCTCAAAAGAATTGCGCATGAAGTGGTCCTTCATCTCTTAATGTTTCTTGAATGTGGGCGTGAGTGAGGCGATTGCTGGCCTGTTGGGGAGGCGTTGCCGTCGGCTACAGAACGGGAGTGGAGCAACCTGGCTGTTTGCTGCATCTGATGGAAATGTTCCTCCAGCGTCTTCAGGAAGGCGAGATTCTCCATTGACGGAGCTGGTTTGTCATTATCCTTAGTGTAGCAGAACACCTCCCACTATCACCCAGCAGAGGGCTAGGCACTGTGTGAAGGGAGCATGAAGGGGCCCGTTGCCCTGCTCCAGCACCTTGTGCACCTGAATGATGTCTCTCCCTAGAAGTAGCAGAATCTGAGGGTTCAGGGTGGAGTTAAGAGTGGGTATCTTAGTGGCTGAGATCTTGAGGTCAGGGTGGTACCTTGTAACATCTGGTATAGGGATTTCTGCTCTATTGTCTGGCAGGTCGTTTCACCTGATGAGTGTGGGAAGAGGTAAACAGATGATTCCACAAGGAAGCCTTTTGCTCTCCGGCCTACAGTCTCCGAGATACCTGAGCATGTCTTTTATAATATATATATTATTATAATTTTTTTGTAAGGGTTACATCAGCTTTAATATGGCAGATAGATTGTAGATTCCATCAATGTAATTGTCTGCATCACTTCCAATCCCCCAAATATTTTGCAAATATATATATACACATACATATGTATATATATTTACACTACCGTTCAAAAGTTTGGGGTCACTTAGAAATGTCCTTGTTTTTGAAAGAAAAGCAGATTTTTTTGTCAATTAAAATAACAAGAAATGGATAAAAAATACAGTGTAGACATTGTTAATGTTGTAAATGACTATTGTAGCTGGAAACAGCAGATTTTTTATGGAATATCTACATAGGTGTACAGAGGCCCATTATCAGCAACCATCACTCCTGTGTTCCAATGCCACATTGTGTTAGCTAATCCAAGTTAGCCCTCCAGCCCTTTGTACCCAGCAGACCCAAAAGTAGTGCACTATATAGGGTGCCATTTGGGATGCACCCCATGTTACTACAATAAAATACTCATACACACTAATGAATGCAGAGGAATTAAACAAAAGCTTAAGAAAATAGGCCTCATTAATTATTCATTTAGACCTTAATTGATTAATTATTATGGCAGACAATCTTAATCGGTTTTAATCACCCTCTGTGTGTGGGGCTGGTGTGTACTGTAACAATGGTATTTAGTGAAGTAGCACTTATCTATAATGCAATGGTTTTTGATGGGGTTTTGTTTATTGACTTGACATTTTTCTGGCATAGATATTTGACTGCTCATTTAATGATTTTTCATAATTTTGTGTCCTGGGTACAAGTCGTTTTTTTTCTTTACAATAACGTAATTTTTCAAGTACTTGACCCTGCCTTTCGGGAATAGTCCCAAAAGTGCAAACCTTGCCCATGTGGCAGTTGGAGAGGCTCAGTCAAACGGGGTTCAAAATAGGGATGATTGAGTGTCAACAGTCATGGCCACTGATTACCCTCTTCAAGAGTGTTCCACCTGCACACACCATTCCCTCTAAACAAGCACTCAAAAACATTATGGGCTAAAAACAACCCAATTTGGGTTATTTGGTATCCCAGCGCTGGTTAAATAGTGAACAGAATCCATGTTGGGTTATTTTGACCCAGCCAGTTGGGTTGTGTGAATAACCCAAAAAGTTAGTTTGTTGAGATTACCCAAGCATGGGTCAATTTAACCATCAATTAGGTATTTTTTATTCCCATGCTGGGTTGACCTACTGTAGCAGGTGGGTCTTTTTGAAAATAACCCTTAGGTTAGGGGTGTGTCTTTCAGCTCAATCTAATTGGCAACCCATGGGAGTAAATGTCATTCCTGTTCATTAAGTTACACTTACATACTGTTAGTAACATGTGGTATATAATTTGTATTATTAGTTCTACAGTTTTCTACAATCACTAACATCTTTTTGTCACATTTTCAAAACTCTAAACACAGTTAGCACAACATCTGTCTGTTGTGGACCATACCATTAACACAATTCATGTTGTTTTCACAGAATATGCAGGCAATTAACATGTTTCTAAAATGCTTCAATTTTCTTTACATACAAGCTTACCCAATACCAGATGATGTATCTGTCTTGTCTTATTTACAAATGCTTGCACAAAGCATGCCAGAAATGAAAACCTAATGTTCAAAACCTTAAATATAGTATAAAGCCTCTACTTCTGCAACAACAGCAGCTCAAAAGCTATATTGAAATAGCTGATAAGCATTTTTGAATGAACAGATCATTGAAACATTGAGAAATAGCTGATTTACTGTAAGCTGCGTAAAATAGACCAACCACAGCTGCATTCCTATCTCAATCGGAGATGTTGTTGAAGTGTTGAAGTTTCACGACTTCCGCCGAGGTCGGTCCCTCTCCTTGTTCTATCCCATAATTACATGATCCTTATTTAAACCCTCTGTTTCCCCCATGGTTTTGTGCGTGTTTATTCCATGTTAGAGGTTCTTGTTTATGTGAGCTTGTATTTGTACTGCCAATTTTGGTAGTTTTGTATTTTGAGTAAATATACGTGATTACCCATCTCCGTTGTCCTGCGCCTGTCTCTGCCTACCTGCTACATTGAGACTTCTGACAGAAACACACACCATAATATGGAGTCAGCAGGAGCACACAGCCCTCCTCTGCCAGTCGAGGAGCGCATCCAGCAGCACGCGACCATGTTGCAATGTCTCGGTAGCCATGGATCGAGTGCTGCAAAATCAGGAGCGATGGGAGAGAAGAGGTTTTCCAGCGCCTGCACCATCATCACAACCTCCCACTCCACCACCGCTGTCCACCCCTCCTTTACCTGGTCCCAGTGAGATTCGTCTTGCGCTCCCGAGGGAGTATGATGGGACGGCTGCCGGTTGCCAGGGGTTTCTACTCCAGCTGGAGCTCTACCTGGCGACCGGCCAACCCGGCTCCTTCGGGACGCGAGAGTGTGTCCGCCCTCGTCTCCTGTCTATCCGGGAAAGTCCTGGAGTGGGCCAACGCCGTATGGGGAGAGGACAGAGCGGCGTTGGACCACTACGAGGAGTTCACCCGCCACTTCCGGGCAGTGTTCGACCATCCACCTGAGGGTAGAGTGGCGGGTGAATGCTTGTTTCACCTCAGACAGGGGATGGGGAGTGCACAGGACTTTGCGCTGGATTTCCGAACCCTGGCTGCCGGCGCGGGATGGAATGACAGGGCCCTGATCGACCATTACCGGTGCAGTCTGCATGAGGACGTTCCGCGGGAGCTGGCATGCAGGGACACCACTCTTACCTTCGACCAGCTGGTGGACCTGTCCATCCGGCTGGATAACCTGCTGGCCACCCGAGGACGTCCGGATAGGGACCTGACATTCCCATCTCCCAGCACCTCTGCTCCGACGCCTATGGAGCTGGGAGGTGCTGCGCTTAGGGGGACCGGAGGAGGGGTCATTCGGGGCGCGCTTCTTCACAAAATTGGATCTCAGGAGCGCTTACAATCTGGTGCGTATCCGGGAGGGGATGACGGCCTCAGTGTACTATGAGTACCTCGTCATGCCATACGGGTTGATGAATGCTCCATCAGTCTTCCAGGCATCTGTAGACAAGATTTTCCGGGACTTACACGGACAGGGTGCAGTGGTGTATATCGACGACATTCTGATTTACTCTGCTACACACGCAGAGCATGTGTCCCTGGTACGCAAGGTGCTTGGTCGACAGTTGGAGCATGACCTGTACGTCAAGGATGAGAAATGTCTGTTCCAACAGTCTGTCTCCTTCTTAGGGTACAGCATTTCCACGTCAGGGGTGGCGATGGAGAGTGACCGCATTTCAGCCGTGCGTAATTGGCCGACTCCCACCACGGTGAAGTAAGTGCAGCGGTTCTTAGGAATTGCCAACTACTACTGGAGGTTTATCCGGGGCTTTGGTCAGGTAGCGGCTCCCATTACCTCACTGCTGAAGGGGGGACCAGTGCAACTGCAGTGGTCAGCTGAGGTGGACAGGGCTTTTGGTCACCTGAAGGCTCTGTTTACCCTCGGCTCCCGTGCTGGCTTATCCTCTCAGGGATCACTGCACAACTTGACCGTTTTGGAGAGCCTGGCGTGCCCAAAGTAAAATGCCTCCCATTCAGGCCCAGAAAATAGGATATGCACATATTTGGTACCATTGGATAGGAAACACTCTGAATTTTGTACAACTGTTAACCATTTGTCTGTGAGTAAAACAGAACGGATATGGCAGGCAAAACCCCAAGGAATTTCTGTCCTGGAGAAAGTGGTTTTCACAGAGTGCCTAATTTGGAACCCCTCCCTTATGAAAATGCCCATATAAGGGAATATGAATGCAGTACCTATCGCTTCCTCTGGATGTCCACAGTCTCGAGAAAGTGTTTTGATCCTGTTCAGATGAATTAGAGCAGAGAAGAAGAGGGAATAAGGAAGTGCCTCCTTGGAACTCTATAGGAGTGGATGCGCGCTCTCGCCAAGCACGCACTGTGTTTTCCTCTGTCTGTAGAGCTCAGTTTATATTCCGGTTGATTTATTATAGTAAATATACGTAAAAGTGTTCCTAAGGATACATTTAAAATGATGTTTGATTGTTCTTGGACAAGTTTATAGGTATAAGTTGAACGAGTTCTAGTCACATTTCAATGGAGGTGTGGACGCTGTAGTTTCTGATTATAACGTGCGAACCAAATGGAGATTTATGGATATAATACATGACTTTTTCTAACAAAAGAACCATGGATTGTCTTCGTTGGACACTTAGGATGACCTCAGCAGAAGTTCTTCAACAGGTAATTGATTTGTTTTTGCTGTGAAATGTGTTATGTGTGTGCCACGCTGGCTAATGAATTCATGGCTATGTGAAAAGTATGTGAGGTGCTGCCCTCAAACAATCAAATGTAGTGCTTTCGCCGTAAAGCCTTTTTGAAATCTGACAACGCTGTGATATTGCCAAGAAACAGAGCTTTTGATGAGTATGAAACACTTGTATATTGGTGGATGTTTAATAATTCAACTTTGGGATTTTGAATTTGGCGCCTCACATTTCACCTGGTAGTGTCGGGAGTGGGGCGCTAGCGCCCCAGTGATCCCTGAGAGGTTATCCGGATCCCTCTTTGGCATTTATAGTGGAGGTGGACGCGTCCGAGGCTGGGTTAGGAGCTGTGCTGTCTCAGCGCTCGAGTACGCCACTTAAACTCCGCCCCTGTGCCTTCTTTTCTAAGAAGCTCAGCTCGGCGGAGCGTAACTATGATGGGAGCTGTTGGCTGTCATAAAGGCTCTGAAGGCGTGGAGACATTGGCTTGAGGGGGCTAAACACCCTTTTCTCATCTGGACTGACCACTGCAATCTGGAGTACATCCGGGCGGTGAGGAGACTGAACCCTTACCAGGCAAGGTGGGCCATGTTTTTCACCCGCTTTGTTTTCACCCTATCCTACCGACCAGGTTCCCAAATCACTAAGGCAGACGCACTGTCCCGGATGTTTGACACAGAGGAGCGGTCCATGGATCCCACTCCCATACTTCCGGCCTCTTGCCTGGTGGCACCGGTGGTGTGGGAGCTGGACACGGATATCCGATATCTATTGGGCCCACACGTCACCCTCCTCTGGTCATCCTGGCATCGGTCGCTGTCTTAGTGAGAAGTACTGGTGGTCCACCTTGGCTAAGGACGTGAGGGTTTATGTTTCCTCTTGCTCGGTGTGCGCCCAGTGCAAGGCTCCTAGGCACCTGCCCAGAGGGAAATTACAACCTCTATCTGTTCCACAACGGCCATGGTGTCCTGTCGGTGGACTTCTTGACTGATCTTCCTCCGGCAAAGGGAAACACCACGATCCTGGTCGTTGTGGGTAGGTTTTCTAAGTCCTGCAGTCTCCTTCCTTTGCCCGGTCTCCCTACGGCCCTACAGACTGCGGAGGCTCTGTTCACCCACGTCTTCCGGCACTACGGGGTGCCTGAGGACATAGTCTCTGATCGGGGTCCCCAGTTCACGTCCAGGGTCTGGAAGGTGTTCATGGAATGTCTGGGGGTCTCGGTCAGCCTCACCTCAGATTTTCACCCCGGGAGTAACGGGCAGGTGGAGAGAGTTAACCAGGATGTGGGTAGGTTTCTGCGGTCATACTGCCAGGACCGGCCGGGGGAGTGGGCGGCTTTCATCCCCTGGGCAGAGATGGCTCAAAACTCACTCCGCCACTCCTCCACTAACCTATCTCCCTTCCAGTGTGTACTAGGTTACCAGCCGGTTCTGGCACCATGTCATTAGAGCCAGATCGAGGCTCCTGCGGTGGATGAATGGTTTAGGAGCTCGGAGGACACGTGGGATGCCGCCCATGTGCACCTTCAACGGGTCGTGAGGCGGCAGAAGGCGAGCGCCGACCGCCACCGTAGTGAGGCCCCGGTGTTCGCACCGGGGGACCAGGTCTGGCTCTCGACCCGAAACCTGCCCCTCCGCCTGCCCTACCGGAAGCTGGGTCTGCGGTTTGTGGGGCCATTCAAAGTCCTGAGGAGACTGAACAAGGTTTGCTATAGGTTACAACTTCCCCCAGATTACCGTATTAACCCCTCGTTCCATGTGTCTCTCCTCAGGCCGGTGGTGGCTGGTCCACTCCAGGAGTCTGAGGTGCGAGAGGTTCCTCTGCCCCCTTTGGACATCGAGGGGGCCCCGGCGTATGCTGTTCGAGCCATCTTGTACTCGAGGCGCCGGGCAAGGGGGCTTCAGTTCCTCGTGGAGTGGGAGGGGTACGGTCCAGAGGAGAGATGCTGGGTGCCGGTGGAGGACATCCTGGACCCTTCATTGCTACAGGAGTTTCACCGTCTCCATCCGGATCGACCTGCACCTCGTCCTCCGGGTCGTCCCCGAGGCCGGTGTCGGAGCCGCGCATCAAGGGGGGGGGGGGGTACTGTCACGACTTCCGCCGAGGTTGGTCCCTCTCCTTGTTTGGGCGGCGTTCGGCGGTCGACGTCACCGGTCTTCTAGCTATCGCCGATCTACTTTTCATTTTCTATGTTTTTTTGTCTTCATTATACACACCTGGTTTCTATCCCATAATTACATGTTCCTTATTTAAACCCTCTGTTTCCCCCATGGTTTTGTGCATGTTTATTCTATGTTAGAGGTTCTTGTTTATGTGAGCTTGCATTTGTACATCCAATTTTGGTCGTTTTGTATTTTGAGTAAATATACGTGATTACCCATCTCTGTTGTCCTGCGCCTGACTCTGCCTACCTGCTACATTGAGACTTCTGACACAATTACATGGACATACACAGTAAAAAGGGGACTCTTTGGATTGATTTTGTTCAATGTGGATACAGAACAACACAGAGGAGCAGAGAGAAAAAATAAGGGAGAGGAGGGAGAGGAGTAGCTGGACCAGGCAGAGGAGTAGTTAGACCAGGGAGAGGAGTAGCTGGACCAGGCAGAGGAGTAGCTGGACCAGGGAGAGGAATAGCTGGACCAGGCAGAGGAATAGCTGGACCAGGCAGAGGAATAGCTGGACCAGGCAGAGGAGTAGCAGTACCAATTAGAGGAGTAGTTGGACCAGGGAGAGGAGTAGCTGGACCAGGCAGAGGAGTAGTTGGACCAGGACAAGCGAGAAGGAATGGTAGGGGGAGAGAAGTAAGAATGCATGGTGTTGTTCAAAGGAGAGTAAGAGCTCTTGTCACTGATTAAAAAAGAGCCAACATCATAGACCATATGATAAACCATTGTCTATCACTGAGAGAGGGTGGTGAAAGAGTCCAGCCTAATCTCAGACGGTCAATCGTGGCTTCCATTATCCAGAATTTTCAACAAACCAACAGGTAAGTAATGCATTTCACAGGGGCTTCTTCTATCATTACTGTTGCTATGTCCCACAGTAACTGTAGGCCACCAGTCCCAATGTAAATACATACAGTGACGGAAAAAAGTATTTGATCCCCTGCTGATTTTGTACGTTTGCCCACTGACAAAGAAATTATCAGTCTATAATTTTAATGGTAGGTTTATTTGAACAGTGATTGACAGAATAACAACAAAAAAATCTAGAAAAACGCATGTGAAAAATTGTATTAATTGATTTGCATTTTAATGAGGGAAATAAGGATTTGACCCCCTCTCAATCAGAAAGATTTATGGCTCCCAGGGGGCTTTTATACAGGTAAGGAGCTGAGATTAGGAGCACACTCTTAAAGGGAGGGCTCCTAATCACAACTTGTTACCTGTATAAAAGACACCTGTCCACAGAAGCAATCAATCAATCAGATTCCAAACTCTCCACCATGGCCAAGACCAAAGAGCTCTCCAAGGATGTCAGGGACTAGATTGTAGACCTACACAAGGCTGGAATGGGCTACAAGACCATCGCCAAGCAGCTTGGTGAGAAGGTGACAACAGTTGGTGCGATTATTCGCAAATGGAAGAAACACAAAAGAACTGTCAATCTCCCTCGGCCTGGGGCTCCATGCAAGATCTCACCTCGTGGAGTTGCAATGATCATGAGAACGGTGAGGAATCAGCCCAGAACTACACGGGAGGATCTTGTCAATGATTTCAAGGCAGCTGGGACCATAGTCACCAAGAAAACAATTGGTAACACAATACGTCGTGAAGGACTGAAATCCTGCAGCGCCCGCAAGGTCCCCCTGCTCAAGAAAGCACATATACCTGCCCGTCTGAAGTTTGCCAATGAACATCTGAATGATTCAGAGGACAACTGGGTGAAAGTGTTGTGGTCAGATGAGACCAAAATGGAGCTCTTTGGCNAAAATGGGTCGTGGATGGGTATTCCAGCATGACAATGACCCAAAACACACGGCCAAGGCAACAAAGGAGTGGCTCAAGAAGAAGCACATTAAGGTCCTGGAGTGGCCTAGCCAGTCTCCAGACCTTAATCCCATAGAAAATCTGTGGAGGGAGCTGAATGTTCGAGTTGCCAAACGTCAGCCTCGAAACCTTAATGATTTGTAGAAGATCTGCAAAGAGGTGTGGGACAAAATCCCTCCTGAGATGTGCAAACCCGGTGGCCAACTGCAATAAACGTCTGACCTCTGTGATTGCCAACAAGGGTTTTGCCACCAAGTACTAAGTCATGTTTTGCAGAGGGGTCAAATACTTATTTCCCTCATTAAAATGCAAATCAATTTATAACATTTTTCACATGCGTTTTTCTGGATTTTTTGGTTGTTATTCTGTCTCTCACTGTTCAAATAAACCTACCATTAAAATTATAGACTGATCATTTCTTTGTCAGTGGGCAAACGTACAAAATCAGCAGGGGATCAAATACTTTTTTCCCTCACTGTATGTTGTATTTTTGTTCCTCTAAAGGATGCAACATCTTCCTCCCTCTGGGGGAAGAGGAAAGCTCCTCAGTGAAGACCAAGAGCATGTCATTGTAGGATTGGTCATTGCTGACAATGCAATAGAACTGAGAGAAATTCAGACCATATTTGTAGAGGACAACCTGGTATTTCACAATGTGGAAAGCATCAGCCTGACTACCATTGCTCGGACTCTGACCGACCACAGTTCGAATTAAACAGTTGTACACAGTTCCTTTTGAAAGGAACAGTGAGCGTGTCAAGGAACTCCGGCCCCAATACGTCCAGGTATGATATCTATCCAATATGTCTTGTTCTATAGTGAGTTTTACACTATGCTACTCTACATGTAAACATGGGTTACAGTACATACAGTAGGACATACTGAAAAGCATTTACACATACTGTGTTTGATTTCTTTCAGAGAGTCATGGAGATGGAGGCTAATCAGACCACACATGAAATCATTTGTGTAGATGCGGCAGGGTTTAACCTGGCAACAACACGTAGGCGGGGAAGAAACGTAATTCAGGAAAAGGGCCACCGTTGATGTGCCGGGTCAGAGGGGAGCAAATATCACAATGTGTGCTGCAATCTGGAGTGCTGGTTTGGTCCGGCAGAAATGCCAGATTGGTCCCTACAACACGGAGCACCTTCTTTTGTTTTTAGATGACCTCCACCAACTACTGGTGCCAGAAGCAGAAAGGGAACAGGTGGGAGGAAACATGGGGACATTTGTGATTGCATGGGACAATTTAGCATTCCACCGTTCAAATGCAATCAACAAACTGGTTTGCAGCCAATCCAAGAATGGTTTCCCTTTTCATCCCCCCTTACTCGCCTTTCCTCAACCCCATTGAGGATTTTTTTTCTACCTGGAGGTGGAAAGTGCATGATCATCGGCCACATAAGCAAATGTCTCTCCTGGATGCAATGGATGCCGGCTGCAGAGACATCTCAGCTGAAGACTGCCTGGGGTGGTGGATAAGGAGTGCCAAGCGTTTCTATCCAAGGTGCATAGCGAGAGACGACATAAGATGTGATGTGGACGAGAACATGTGGCCAAATGCTGAAGATTGTATAGATTAGAACAGGACTGTGCATTTTAGTGTTTTTGCACTTTGCCTTTTTTACTGTAATTGTGTTTTATTTTTACACATTTGGAACCAAAGGCCATGTATGTTGGATTATTTGTTGATCACACGTTTCTAATAAAGCTTTACCTGCAGCAAATCTGTCACTTACTATTTTTTCTACTGTACATTCCATAAAGTAAAGATGACCCATTCACTTTTAGATAGTATGTTGCCAAAAATGCACACATTTGAAACTCAACCAAAAAATGTAGAGTGGTTTACAGTAAAAGGAAACTGAATTATAAAAAACATTTCATATTGTCTATTGTATGCAGGTAGAACTGAAACATGAAAAGTAATGCAGTTTTTGTAATGCCATCAACTGTTAATATTTTGAAAGTCGTTGTGCTATGATTGACTATATTTTCCTCTTGGATAGAAAACATGTGCTAGTGTTTTTACAGAATGCTTAGATATTGAGTCGGGTTTGCCATGTTTTGATAGTTAGTATATGTAGAGAAAGTATTTTTGCATTTTGAAATGTAGAGTTGGTATTTAACTTCTTCTGGATCGGTGTCCCTTCCCTTCCAACATAGGCTAATGCGATTAGCATGAGGTTGTAAGTAACAAGAACATTTCCCAGGACTACAAATACCTAGGTGTCTGGTTAGACTGTAAACTCTCCTTCCAGACTCACATTAAGCATCTCCAATTCAAAATTAAATCTAGTATCGGCTTCCTATTTCGCAAAATAGGAAGCCGATAAAGCCTCCTTCACTCATGCTGCTAAACATACCCTTGACTATCTTACCGATTCTTGACTTTGGCGATGTCATTTACAAAATAGCCTCCACCACTCTACTCAGTAAATTGGATGTAGTCTATCACAGTGCCATCCATTTTGTCACCAAAGCCCCATATACTACCCACCACTGCGACCTGTATGCGTCTTTGCTAGGTAAAGCCCTTCCTTATCTCAGCTCACTGGTCACCATAGCAACACCCACCAGTAGCACCCGCTCCAGCAGGTATATTTCACTGGTCATCCCCAAAGCCAACTCCTCATTTGGCCGCCTTTCCTTCCAGTTCTCTGCTGCCAATGACTGGAACGAATTGCAAAAATCACTGAAGCTGGAGACTTACATCTCCCTCACTAACTTAAAGCATCAGCTGTCAGAGCAGCTTACCGATTACTGCACCTGTACACAGCCCACCCGACTACCTCATCCCCATATTGTTATTTATTTTTGCTCTTTTGTACACCAGTATCTCTACATTCACATCATCATCTGCACATCGATCACTCCAGTGTTAATGCTAAATTGTAATTATTTCACCATTATGGCCTATTTATTGCCTTACCTCCTTAATCTTACTACATTTGCACACACTGTATATAGGCCTTTTGGGCCACATACATTGTTAGAGGTGACTATAGGGAGACAAGTGTGGCCTCAATAACTTAGCTGCTGTCTCTAGGTTAAATTTTTGTAATGTAATTTGACCTAAGAAGATGCCATATTATGCAGTCACGGATATACTCCTTCATTATAAATTCATTATAAACACATAATAGCATACCGTAGGAAATTCATATTCTTGATGTTGTTCAGAGCTGGTAGAGCTGAGGGTATATAACAGGACAGAACTGATGTAGATTCTTCGGATTAGGATTGCTCCATGTATCTGTGCACACTTCTAAGAGGGTTCTCTAGTTAAAACTTAAGAACCTTTTTCATTCTTATTAAATTTAATCCGAAAAAATTCAACACAATCTTTTAAGGTGGAATAATACACTTCAAGCTGGGCTTAGTCTAATTAGAATTGTGAACATAAAATCAAAGACTTTGTTTCAAGATGTGAAGCAATGAAATCCTTTCTGAAATAACTTCCAATAGGGTTTCTAAATTACAAGCTGTTAGTTCATGATAAAACCTTTATATTCATCATTATTTCACAGCTGACATTCGGCTATTGTTCCTGATTGACCTCTTTCGCAGAGACACTAACAGGAAGATTGTGCTTGTATTTATGCACTGATACTCAAACCAATATCAATATCACTGAGTCAGTGTTCATTTTTATTTGTATTGAATCATCTGTAAATCTGTGAAACATGTCAACAATTTTGTACTAAATTGATTATTATCATAATGCCGTTGCTCATCTTTCAATTTACCAAACCAATTCTACAGTTAAAAGAACTAGAGTGAATACATATTGTCTCCTCAGGCTACTTAGTAGTCTGACACAATGGAAACAAGCAGCTTAGAACCATCAAAGACAGTAATGAGTTGCCATGCTGGTTTTAATAGTCATCCCTTGTTTTGAGAAGATGAATGGATTTAAATATGTTTTAGTAGATGTGACTTTAAATGTCTTCATCTTTGTTTACTTGCAAGTATATAATGAAGACTTGTATTGGAGATGTAAATGTGGGGATTCATGGTTCAATCAAATTATATTCGTACTATTATAGAGATATGACAGAACAGTATAACAAATTAAAGACATTCATATCTCTAAACTGCAATCAAATGTTGTAATACATTGTGTATGAATGAAGCATGCCAGTTAGTGTTTTCCCCATAAGAAACTGCTTTACTTCTGTAATTATCTTGTCTTATTTTGGAAGTGTTGATTAGAAAGCAGCTGATCAGGCTCTATAGAGATGTTGACACTTTATATACAATGAGTGTACAAAACATTATGAATATTATGCTCTTTCCATTGACTGACCAGGTAAATCCAGGGGAAAGCTGTGATCCCTTACTTGTTAAATCCACTTCAATCAGTGTAGATGAAGGGGAGACAGGTTAAAGAATGATTTTTAAGTATTAAGACATGGATTGTGTATGTGTGCCATTCAGAGGGTAAATGGGCAAGACAAAATGATTAAGTGCCTTTGAACGGGGTATGGTAGTAGTTGCCACGCACACCATTTTGTGTCAAGAACTGAAACGCTGCTGGGTTTTTCACACTCAACAGTTTCCCGTGTGTATCAAGAGTGGCAACTCAATATTAGGAAGGTATTTTTGTAATATTTTGTACACTCAGTGTACGTCTATATCAATTACCAAGGTAATAGATTAGGAAATGGTTAAATCCAAGTCTGACATGGTCAGTCAGTCAGTCACATTTGATACATTATGGTATGGTCCACAATTGCAATTTGGAGATCTGCTGCAGGACATTTTCACAGAGGTTAGTTGTGCATTTCCACTATTTCCTGGATACACTGTAGTGACTGGAAGGTAAAAGTATAGTGTATTTGATTTAACATTCATGTTGTTTCCTCTCCCTCAGTGCCATGCTGTTCAAGTACAGAGAAAAATATATTATTAATAGACCTAGAGGGACGCTACAAGTACTAAACAACACGGGTTTTCATCTATCTTTACACCTGTACTGTACAGTAGATGGGTACTCTGAGGTAAGAATAATGGAATTTAATTTAGTACCCTGCTGAAAAGAAAACGGCATACACCAGTCTTCGTTGTGTTTTCGCTGGTGACCAGCCTTCATTGTGTTTTCACTGTGACCAGCCCTCGCTGTGTTTAGGACACTGGTGACCACCATAAACTAGTCACCAGTGTACCGGTCACTCGCAAAACCAGCATCTAGTCACATTATACTCACTTGCAAAGTGATGTCTAATTCCTATTGGAATATCCAACAATTGGAACTTTTATTCACCTACAGTCAGCATTCAGAATGACTGCCAGGGTTAGAAAAATGAGAGAACGAGATTACCTAAACCATCTAAACTCAAACAACTATTTCAGTAAAGGTGTAGGTCCAAGGCTGTGTCTACACCTGACAGTTCATGCAGCTTTAGTATTCTGATCATATAGTTTGCGTCATGCATCTCCACCTACATTTAAATGTGTCTACCGTGTCCACAGTGTGTCTGGATACCCTTTTCCCGCGCTATATTCAAATGCTGGTATGCATTCTGCTAAATATGATAATAACACAAGAACAACTGCTGGCAGTAGCTAATTACTGTAGCGCCAAGTCTAGGTCCAAAAGGCTCCTTAACAGCTTCTACACCCAAGCTATAAGGCTGCTGAACAATTAATCAAATGACCACCCGGACTATTTACATTGACCCCCCCCTTTGTTTTTACACTGCTGCTACTCGCTGTTTATCATCTATGCATAGTCACTTTACCCCTACCCACATGTACAAATTACCACGACTAACCTGTACCCCCGCACATTTACTCGATACCGGGCCCCTGTATATAGCCTCGTTAATGTTATGTAATTCTACTGTGTTACTTTTTAATGTTACTTTATTTTGTTTAGTCAATATTTTTTTCAGTTTATTTCTTGAACTGCACTGTTAGTTAAGGGCTCTCTGTAGCCAGCAAGCTAGCAAGCAACGCTAAAGGGATTGCAAATGGGTTAGCATAATTGTAGCCCCCCCCAATTATGTATTATTCTAAATATTACCTAGCTGGCTAGCATTTATGAGGCCAGCAAATACGTTCCTTACACTTTAGGAACTTATTTTCTCCAACATTATAACAAAAAGTTGCCTCTCTGTCCCAAAACATACATTTTATCGAAACTTGTGGGAGGAGTGCTGATGATGTCGCCCACTGTATGCGCTTTTGATAGCCTGATTAGACTGAGAAAAAGTCCAGACTGATAAAAAATCTGCACACAATGCATCCCTGACCACCTCCTGAAGTGGTCAGCCAGATAGGAACACAATCAGACCACAAAGCGACTTTTTGCGTCTAGACCTGTCTTTTTAATTTGATCTTCGTTTTCTGATAGCAGGTCACTAGTGCCCCAATGATCCCTAAGTGGTTTTAAAGGGAGGGCAGCCTTTTTTGGAGTTTTGGAGAGTCTGGCGTGCCCAAAGTAAAATGCCTGCCACTCAGGCCCAGAAGCTAGGATATGCATATACTTAGTACTATTGGATAGAAAACACTCTGAAGTTTCTAAAACTGTTAAAAATAATGTCTGTGAGTATAACAGAACTGATATGGCAGGCGAAAACCAGAGGAAAATCCATCCGGAAAAATTGCTTTTTTTATCTCCCATGCAATTGGTATGGTTTCCTATTGCACAATGAAAAGAATAGCTTCAAGATTGCAGTAGGCGAAAACCCGAGCAAAATCCAACCCGGAAAAATGTTTTTTTTTACATGCCTTCTTTTACCATGGGCTGGTATAGGGCATGCTGGATTCCAGCTCCCAGGTTGCAGTACTTATGGCTTCCACTAGATGTCAACAGTCTTTAGACAAGGTTTGATGAGTTAACCTTGAAAAACAACCGGATACAGGAAGTTTTTCCAAGTGGAGTGACAAAGTGATTTCTGTCTGGGGCGCGAGGGACACGGGAGCGCACAGCTCGGTTATTTACTTTACAATCATTCAGGATATTATCTGTGTGAAATATAATAGTTAAAATACATAATAGTGTAGCTAAGGATCAATTATAAACTACGTTTGATTTGTTTGGAAAAAGTTTATAGGTATATTTTTTGTCTTTGTATAATGGGACAAGTGGACGGTGGATTTCTGAACAGAAACTTTTTCTAACAAAAGGAACATTGGATGTCTTGCTTGGACACTTCGGATTACCATCAGCAGAAGATCATCAAAGGTAAGCGATTTATTTTAGCTCTTTTTATGTGTTTTGTGACACCCGCACTGGTTTTATTATTATGCTAATATAGGAAGTACATGGGGTGTTGTCCTCAGACAATCATATGTTCTGCTTTCGCCGTAAAGCCTTTTTGAAATCTGACAACGCTGTGAGATTGCCAAGAGTCTAAGCTTTTGAAGAGTGTGCAACACTTGTATTTTTATGAATGTTTTATAATACTACATTTGCATTTTGAATTTGGCGCTCTACATTTTTCCAGATGTTGTCAAGGATGGGGCGCTGCTCCTTAATTATCCCCAAGAGGTTCACTTCTTATGGAACAGTGTCCTGCTAGCGTGCCACCTCGACAACATCCGATGAAATTGCAGAGCACGAAATTCAAAATACAAAAATCATAATATTAAACATTCATGAAAATACAAATGTCATACACCATTCTTTAGCTTAGAATCTTGGTAATCAAACCGCTTTGTCCGATTTACAATAGGCTTACGGTGAAAGCATAGCATTTAATTATCTGAGGACAGCGCCCCGCATACTTCCTGCATATAAATATATTTCAAACCAGCACAGGCGTCACAAAAATCAAAAATAGCGATAAAATGTATCACTTACCTTTGAAGATCTTCCTCTGTTTGCAATCCCAAGGGTCCCAGCTACACAATAAATGGTTGTTTTGTTCGATAAAGTCCCTCTTTATACCCCAAAAACTCTGTTTGGTTGGCGCGTTTTGTTCAGTAATCCACCCCTTCAACTCGTTCAACATACAGACAAAAGAATCCGAAAGGTTACTGATAAACTTCATCCAAACAAGTCAAACAATGTTTCTAATCAATCCTCAGGTACCCTAATATGTAAATAAACTATACAATTTAAGATGGAATGTAGTATGTTCAATTCCGGAGATAAATGACAAAGAGCGCGCCCTCAGTCACACGCGCCACAGGACTACGGACCCATGAAGGAACCTAATGATAAACTACAGCTACTGGTTCATTTTTCAAAGAACAAGCCAGAAACCTTGTCTAAAGACTGTTGACATCCAGTGGAAGCAATAGGTACTGCAATCTTGGAGCTATTCTTTTCATTGTGCAATAGGAAACCATACCAATTGCATGGGAGATAAAAAAAAGCAATTTTTCCGGATGGATTTTCCTCTGGTTTTCGCCTGCCATATCAGTTCTGTTATACTCACAGACATTATTTTAACAGTTTTAGAACCTTCAAAGTGTTTTCTATCAAATACAAATACTAATTATATGATTATCCTAGCTTCTGGGCCTGAGTAACAGGCATTTTACTTTGGGCACGCCAGACTCTCCAAACTTCCGAACACCCGGATCATCTTTCTCCATTAAAATCTTTCTTAACAATATAATTATTTCACAATACTGACAACAATGGCTTATTCAATTGCTTACTTAATAAAAATTCACTAGATCACCAATTTGGCACATCATTGCGAACATGATAAGCTAGACATCATGACATATGTTGGTAAATTACAGACAGCTGACAAAGAGAAAAATAGAACTCAATTGATTAAACATGAAATGTATTTCAATATAGCTTACTGTACATATTTTAAAGCAGTCATCTCAATTTTTATTTGAAGCATTTTTGTATGTGACTTGTTTGTTTTAATTGCAAAGACATTGACAACTTTGTATTTGTAGTCAACTTTGTTCTGAAGTTATCAGCGGTGTTGTGACTTTGGCTATGGATATTCAAGATAATTTACTGATGAATTTCTGGAATATTTAATTGATCTAATTGATGTAATTATTTTTGATATCCTATCCAAATTAATCTGAGGGGCACCATTAAGGGTTTTGATATTGAAAGACCCCTTGAATTAACTCATTAGTTATCATTACCCATTATACCATTAATCCTTAATCAACAATAGTCTTAATCAACAATCAATTTACCATGTTGTCATTCTGAATGGTCGTTGAGCTGTCAGACTTCAAGAATCCAATCGCTTTTAAATGAACTCAATGACACAAATAATTCATTCAAGGTTTTATTTACTATACTAAATACGTTAGAAAATGAGGTAGTTAACAGATATGTGGCAGGGTATACAGGATACAACACAGTTATGGAGGTGAGAAGCTCCACAGATCAATATAAATGAACTTCTGTACTCAACTCAGCAAATACAACAGTACATACATTCAAAATACTTTGGGGGATGGGATGGTCTCATCAATTGAGAGGGGAAAATATGAGAGGCTCCACCAACACATGCTTTCACAATGGTGAAATTATAGATTCATCAACCAGGAATCACCTATGGGGCTAGGGAGGCTATCAGTTTGCATCCGAATGTGGACAATGTAGAGACAATATTAATGATGGATTGGTAAATTGGACCTCACGTCTTACAATTACTCATTGACATCCACTCACGTTACACACACAACGGCACTTTCATAGAATAGGAGCAATGTAAGAAAAAAATCACTTGTGTCATGATGGGATGTCCAAGAAAACGTTGTCCAAGTCTCTCGCGACAGTAGGTTTGACGTCAGGGTCGCTCACACCAGAATGAATGAGAGACTCTCTCTACTAACTCAGTCTACCTCTATCTCTCTCCATCTCTGTCCTCAGTCAAGTCTCTTGTAGTTGCTTCCATGTAGTGAATTATTTTTTTGGTATGGATTACAAACTCAGTCAGTTAGTCTTGAATGCAAACAGGTTTCCTAGGAGATGGGCTCATTCCTTCAATGGGCATGGCCTCACCTTACAGAACTTTATTTAATTTTGATTTAGTAAGTACTCTAATTTATAGGGGGACTCACAGAACGCAGGCTCTAAAAGCCTGACAATGTCATGGGACCGCCCTGTTGATTCTAAGGATTCATCATCAGTGTTAATATGAGATAAACCTGAGACTTACTAAGTGTTCACAGCCTGTTTTTCATGTCCTGATGGCAGTTTCACATTGCCCATGATAAAAAAAAACATAGCCTGTAGAGTCCAAACATGACCATGGTTCCTTTTCATACATTCCCCCTTTAATTACAGGAAAATCAGAAGAAAGATATTCAAATTATATCAACCTGTCAGAAGTTTTTTGTTTAATACATTGATAAGAAACGTGTTTAATGTGTTCAGGAGCTGTTCTCTTTGTTTCGGAGAAAGTGGAGGAAAAAGTCCCTGACTCTTCTTTCTTTCTTGGAACACAGCTCTGGTTCCAAAGGTCTCTTATACCCCCCTGCGACCTGGCCAAGATAAAGCAAAGCAGTGCGACAAAACAACAACACAGTTACACATGGGATAAACAAACGTACACTCAATAACACAATAGAAAAATCTATGTACAAAGTGTGAAAATGTAGTAAGATTTGGGAGGTAAGGCAATAAATAGGCCATAGAGGTGAAATAAATACATTTTAGCATTAACACCGGAGTGATAGATGTGCAGATGATGATGTGCAAGTAGAGATACTGGGGTGCAAAAGAGCAAAAAAAAAGAAATGGGGACGAGGTAGTTGGGTGTGCTATTTACAGATGGGCTGTGTACAGGTGCAGTGATCGGTAAGCTGCTCTGACAGCTGATGCTTAAAGTTAGAGAGGGAGATATAAGTCTCCAGCTTCAGTGATTTTTGCAATTCGTTCCAGTCATTGGCAGCAGAGAACTGGAAGGAAAGGCGGCCAAATGAGGTGTAGGCTTTGGGGATGACCAGTGAAATATACCTGCTGGAGCGCGTGCTACGGGTGGGTGTTGCTAGGGTGACCAGTGAGCTGAGATAAGGCAGGGCTTTATCTAGCAAAGACTTATACATGACCTGGAGCCAGTGGGCTTGGCGGCGAATATGTAGCGAGGGCCAGCCAACGAGAGCATACAGGTCGCAGTGGTGGGTAGTATATGAGGTTTTGGTGACAAAATGGATGTCACTGTGATAGACTACATCCAATTTGCTGAGTAGAGTGTTGGAGGCTATTTTGTAAATGACATCGCCGAAGTCAAGGATCGGTAGGATAGTCAGTATGTTTGGCAGCATGAGTGAAGGAGGCTTTGTTATGAAATAGGAAGTCGATTCTAGATTTAATTTTGGATTGGAGAAGCTTGATGTGAGTCTGGAAGGAGAGTTTACAGTCTAACCAGACACCTAGGTATTTGTTGTTGTCCACACAAGTCAGGACCGTCCAGAGTAGTGATGCTAGTTGGGCGGGTGGGTGCGGGCAGCAATCGGTTGAAGAGCATGCATTTAGCTTTACTAGCATTGAAAAGCAGTTGGAGGCCACGGAAGGAGTGTTGTATGGAAATGAAGCTCGTTTGGAGGTTTGTTAACTTCTTAGGGAGCAGCTCCCGGGGTGACGGTTTTGGAGAGTCTGGCGTGCCCAAAGTAAAATGCCTCCCACTCAGGCCCAGAAAATAGGATATGCACATAATTAGTACTATTGGAAACACTCTGAAGTTTCTAAGAGTGTTAAAATATTGTCTGTGAGTATAACAGAACGGATATAGCAGGCGAAAACCCAAGGAATTTCTGTCCTGGAAAAAGTGTATTTGACACATTGCCTCATTTTGAACCCCTCCCTATTGAAAACAGACATATAAGGGAGTAAGATTTCAGTACCTATTGCTTCCACTGGATGTCAACAGTCTCTAGACAGTGTTTTGATTATGTTTAGTTGCTCTGGATGATAATAGAAGAAGAATTGGGAAGTGGTCATCGGATGTAAACAGAAGAGGATGCGTGTTCACAGACTTGCGCACGCTGTGGTTTTTTCCTTTCCTATCGCCCAGTTTATAATCCGGTTGAAATATTATAGTAAATATACATAAAAGTGTTCCTAAGGATACATTATCAATGATGTTTGATTGTTCTTGGAAAAGTGTATAGGTATAGGTTGAACGAGTTCTCTTCACGGTTCAATGGGCGAGTGAGCGCCCCACTCCCGACACTACCCGGTGAAATGCAAGGCGCCAAATTCAAAATCCAAAAGTTGAATTGTTAAACATTCATCAATATACAAGTGTTGCATAGTCATACCTATACACTTGTCCAAGAACAATCAAACATCATTGATAATGTATCCTTAGGAACACTTTTATGTATATTTACTATAATATTTCAACCGGATTATAAACTGGACGATAGGAAAGGAAAAAACCACAGCGCCCGTGAGCCCGTGAACGCGCTTCCTCTTCTGTTTACATCCGATGACCACTTTGAAATTCTTCTTCTATTACCATCCAGAGCAACTAAACATCATCAAACACTGTCTAGAGACTGTTGACATCCAGTGGAAGCAATAGGTACTGCAATCTTACTCCCATAAATGTCTGTTTTCAATAAGGAGGGGTTCAAAATGAGGCAATGTGTCAAATACACTTTTTCCAGGACAGAAATTCCTTGGGTTTTCGCCTGTTATATCAGTTCTGTTATACTCACAGACAATATTTTAACAAACTTCAGAGTGTTTCCTATCCAATAGTACTAATTATGTGCATATCCTATTTTCAGGGCCTGAGTGGGAGGCATTTTACTTTGGGCACGCCAGACTCTCCAAAACCGTCACCTCGGGAGCCGCTCCCAAAGAAGTTAAACCTCCTCGAACAAGGAGAGTATATTCAGTCTGTAGATATAAAGTGAGATGAAAATATATACAGTTGAAGTCGGAAGTTTGCATACACCTTAGCCAAATACATTTAACTACTTAGGGAGTAGCGGCGCGCTAGCGGGCCACTCCCGACACTACCCGGTGAAATGTAAGGCGCCAAATTCAAAATCCAAAAGTTGAATTATTAAACATTCATCAATATACAAGTGTTGCATAGTCATCAAACGCTCTGATTCTTGGCAATATCACAGCGTTGTCAGATTTCAAAAAGGCTTTACGGCGAAAGCACAACATTTGATTGTTTGAGGATAGCACCCCACATTTTTTACACATTAGCATAAATTCATATCCAGCGCAGGTCACACAAAACCCATATCACAGCTAAAATAAATCTCTTACCTTTCGAAGAACTTCTGCTGAGGGCTTCCCAAGTGTCCAACGAAGACATCCAATGGTTTGTTTGTTAGAAAAAGTCTGTTTGGTTGTTGCGTTATGATCAGAAAATTCAACGTCGAATCGCCCATTGAACCGTGAAGAGAACGCGTTCAAATATACCTATCAACTTTTCCTAAACAAATTAGAGATAATTTATAATGCATCCTTAGCTATCCTTTTATGAATATTAGCGATAATATTTCACTCAGATGGTAACCTAAACGTTATGAAAGGAAAAAACAGTGGGGCGCGCATACGGTCTTGCGCCCGTAAAATCTTGTTGACATCTGAGCTACCTCGACTATTTCCTGTTCCTATTCGTTCTGCTCAGGGCTACAGCTTCCAGACTTTGTATAAAGACTGCTGACATCTAGTGGAAGCCATAGGTACTGCAGTCTCAGTCCTAGGTACAATACAAATGAATAGGCACCCTGGAGAAGAAGGTCATGTACAAAAAAAACTGCACATCCGGATGGATTTTCCTCTGGTTTTCGCCTGCTATATCAGTTCTGTTATACTCACAGACATTATTTTAACAATTTTAGAAACTTCAGAGTGTTTCTTATCCAATAGTACTAATTATGTGCATATCCTATTTTCTGAGCCTGAGTTCCAGGCATTTTACTGTGGGCACGCCAGACTCTCCAAAACCGTCACCTCTGCTGCCGCTCCCTAAGAAGTTGAGTATGCTAGGTTGAGAGCATTTGAGAACGTCTGTGAGAGAGATTTGTGCCTACAGGAACAGTCATGTATCATACAGTGTAGGGTAACAGCAAGGATAAACTGATATCACAATACGCCTTGCTCATATCGATATCTATCAAAATCATGTTGAAAAAGCAATATTATGTGCATATCCTATTTTCTGGGCCTGAGTGGCAGGCATTTTACTTTGGGCACGCCAGACTCTCCAAAACCGTGACCTCTGCTGCCGCTCCCTTAGAAGTTAAACTCAGTTTTTCACAATTCCTGACATTTAATCCTAGTAAAAATTCCCTGTCTTAGGTCAGTTAGGATCACCACTTTATTTTAAGAATGTGAAATGTCAGAATAATAGTAGAGAGAATTATTTATTTCAGCTTTTATTTCTTTCATCACATTCCCAGTGGGTCAGAAGTTTACATACACTCAATTAGTATTTGGTAGCATTGCCTTTAAATTGTTTAACTTGGGNATACAGTTGAAGTCGGAAGTTTACATACACCTTAGCCAAATACATTTAAACTCAGTTTTTCACAATTCCTGACATTTAATCCTAGTAAAAATTCCCTGTCTTAGGTCAGTTAGGATCACCACTTTATTTTAAGAATGTGAAATGTCAGAATAATAGTAGAGAGAATTATTTATTTCAGCTTTTATTTCTTTCATCACATTCCCAGTGGGTCAGAAGTTTACATACACTCAATTAGTATTTGGTAGCATTGCCTTTAAATTGTTTATCTTGGGTCAAACGTTTCGCGTAGCCTTCCACAAGCTTCCCACAATAAGTTTGGTGAATTTTGGCCCATTCCTCCTGACAGAGCTGGTGTAATTGAGTCAGGTGTGTAGGCCTCCTTGCTCGCACACGCTTTTTCAGTTCTGCCCACAAATATTCTATAGGATTGAGGTCAGGGCTTTGTGATGGCCACTCCAATACCTTGCCTTTGTTGTCCTTAAGCCATTTTGCCACAACTTTGGAAGTATGCTTGGGCTCATTGTCCATTTGGAAGACCCATTTGCGACCAAGCTTTAACTTCCTGACTGATGTCTTGAGATGTTGCTTCAATATATCCACATAATTTTCCTTCCTCATGATTCCATCTATTTTGTGAAGTGCACCACTCCCTCCTGCAGCAAAGCACCCCCACAACATGATGCTGCCACCCCCGTGCTTCACGGTTGGGATGGTGTTCTTCAGCTTGCAAGCCTCCCCCTTTTTCCTCCAAACATAACAATGGTCATTATGGCCAAACAGTTATATTTTTGTTTCATCAGACAAGAGGACATTTTTCCAAAAAGTACGATCTTTGTCCCCATGTGCAGTTGAAAAACGTAGTTTGGCTTTTTTTATGGCAGTTTTGGAGCAGTGGCTTCTTCCTTGCTGAGCGGCCTTTCATGTTATGTCGATATAGGACTTGTTTTACTGTGGATATAGATACTTTTGTACCTGTTTCCTCCAGCATCTTCACAAGGTCCTTTGCTCTTGTTCTGGTACTGATTTGCACTTTTCGAACCAAAGTATGTTCATCTCTAGGAGACAGAATCCGTCTCCTTCCTGTGCGGAATGACGGCTGCGTGGTCCCATGGTGTTTATACCTTCAGGAGTTTGGAAATTGCTCCCAAGGATGATCCAGACTTCTGGAGGTCTACAGGTCTTGGCTGATTCTGATTTCTATTGATTGAAGGTAGGCCTTGAAATACATCCACAGGTACACCTCCAATTGACTCAAATGATGTCAATTAGCCTATCAGAAGCTTCTAAAGCCATGACATCATTTTCTGGAATTTTCCAAGCTGTTTAAAGGCACAGTGAACTTAGTGTATGTAATCTTCTGACCCACTGGAATTGTGATACAGTGAATTGTAAGTGAAATAATCTGTCTGTAAACAATTGTTGGAAAATTACTTGTGTCATGCAAAAAGTAGATGTCCTAACTGACTTACCAAAACTATAGTTTGTTAACAAGAAATATTGGAGTGGTTGACAAACGAGTTTTAATGACTCCAACCTAAGTGTATGTAAACTTCCGACTTCAACTGTATGAAAACGAGGAAAACGACTATTTACATGAGAAAAGACAAACACACGTCCGACTCCTAAGCCATCTTGGTTTTCGTTTGTCTTGTGATAGGCTTGAAAGGGGCGCCGTCACATACAGAACCTTAACTCTTGGCCTTGAATGTAGTACTCAAGGAACTCCATCACCCACTCTACCCCCATCGTGGGCTCTTACTCACCACAATGGTCACAGAGAGACGGATAACCATGTGGTTCTATGTTTAGTAAAGATATTCTGTGTCTAAAGTGATGCGGGAGGGCAAAAAAACATCTAACGATGCACTTAGCTGTTCTACGAGTGGTCTGAGGCAGGCGTTTAATTATGAGCGTGCAACATAGATAACGATGGTTTTGGGAAACAGCTCGAAGATTTATCGATGCTCCTACTATAGATCTAACGATTAACTTAGCCTTAAGATGCTTTTGGGAAACCGGGCCCTTGTGAGATGCTGACCCGGTCCGATCCGAGTGAGGGAAGCAGCAGAAAAGTAATTGATTAAATTTGATCATAAAGTTACTGGTCCCCTTCCCCATGTCAAACATTTGGAATCATGAGGAGGAATCATGAGGAGGGATAGGGTGACATAACCCTAACTCAAACTGTATTACACCATTGGTAACACGTTATTCTCTTACCTCATTTAAATAAGTACTGCTTTACAAGCAACATCGGAGAAGGTGTGTTTGCAGAGGGGAGTGGTTTATATAGCTAGATATCTAATCTACTGGTGCCAAAATTGACTGTTGGGTGTCAGCAAATATAATTAAAAGTTTCAACTATTCTTCTATGGCAAAGATACGTATATGTTTCCACTTTCATTTCTGTCTGGTGTTAGCTAGTTACTGGCTAGCTAGGTCTTCAGCCAGCATGGAACAAAACAGGGGGAAGAGTCATTCAAAACTCTGACGCAGTTGTCATATTAACACATGGGTCAGGGGGGCTTATGTGAGTGAGTGACATAGGGGAGCAGGGAGGAGAGAGGCAGGGAGAGGCAAGAGACAGCAACTAACAAGCTGACTCTCGATATAGTATAGCTGCCATGGCTAGGTTATTTATCATCCAACTTGATTATGTAGTACCTGTCTTGACTGCATCAAACCAGAGAAGCTAGCTAACATTAGCATTAGTTTTACCCTAATACAGTGGCCTAAAACTCATAATTTATAGACCACATCAGGCCAGCAAGTCAAAGTATGATAGCTTGCAAAGTGATGTGCAATTCCTATTGGAATCCAGCCTGAATGGGGATATCCAACATTTTGAAATTTTCTTCACCCACAACCTGCATTCAGAATGACTACCAGCATTGGGCAGAGAATGATATGACACTAGCTTAAACATCTAAACTGGAACAAACATTTCAATAATGGGTGCAATAAAACAAAGGTTAAAATAAAGGTTAAATATTTATTTTTAAATAAAATCGAAGTAACAGATTGGAATAGTTTAGAAAAATGTATGTTATTTATATTTGAGTAGGTTCATATTAATTAATCAATCAATGTACATGCAAGTATTCTAAAAATCAACTGCAATAGATCATGTGGTTTTGGCTCATCTCTGGTTAGTAGTGATGTTACGTTTGATACCAAAGCTCCGAGGCATGCGTCTAAATCGCTAAGCAGTTTACCTTAAGCAGTGTGCCGATGCCTGTATCACTTTATCAGAAGCATGTGATCAATGACGTCTGAAACTTAGTTTCATCGAACAACGACCTGATTGGTTTGGCTTTGGTTTTGGAAGAGTGCGACATCAGCTATAATAATATGTATTTTTTACATTACTTTGACCAGCAGGTGCCACTAGTTTACACTGTGTGGATGAAAGCCTTAAGTAACTAATCTATTTATTCGACACAATTGGCTGGAAAGCCTCAACACTTCAGGAAGCTTTGTTTTGAGTATTATTTTAACTTGAATCAACACTAGAAATGTCACAAAAATCTACATTAGATAACACTAACCAATCTGCTGTGTGCTATGAAAGGGACACATCTTCAAGCTAACAAACATTTCCGGAACATTTTAGAATTCTGAAGAACCGTAGATGCCACGTCAAGAACCCCACACTTAACTTATAGGGGCGGTTTCCCGGACACAGATTAAGCCTAATCCTGGACTAAATTGCAAGATCAATGGAAAATCTCCATTGAAAGCACTTTTTAGTCCAGGATTAGGCTTAATCTGTGTCCGGGAAACCGCCCCATAGTTTCTTTATCGGACAAGAGTTCTCCAAGGAATCTTTAGAAAGGGAGTCTTTCTCTGAACAGTAAACACCTCAACTTTTATTATTATTAGTAACTCCTCAACCCCACAAGGTCTTCCTGAAGTGGTAAAATGTTACTTTCAGGGTCCTGGGTCCTTGTAGTATATTGTCTACACCCCACATGCACCCTATTACCTAGAGTGCACTACTTCTGACCAGAGGCCCATTTGGGTATCAGGCAAAATCCTACAGTATACTCAGGACAGGGGTGGGGTTGCTAAAGAACTCAGTAAATCATTAACAATAATAAACACGTTTGTCTTAATCTGGTAAATTGCGCTAATACACAGCAGTTGTCTTAATCCGTAGCTTCAGGACAATGCAACATCACATCACGCTGTTTTTAATGGTATGGAAGGGAGTCTATCTAGTGCAATGGCTGGTCCTTAATCCTATTTTACAATTAATTACACACCACTTCAGAAACCTGGCCCTGTTAGACCCAGACTGCGGGATGTTTGGAAAACCTGCACCTAAAATCCCACTACATTGTGTGATATCCCCAGAGGGAGTGCTTGGCAGTGTGATTGTTCATATTTATACTCCTCATATTCATAGCCCAATGTGCATTAGCATATCTGTCTGACTGTGCAGACATTAAACGCAGGTGAAGCACAACGAGGGTATTATCACATTTTGTTTATCACACAAAGGGAGGCACACACGCACACTCTTCACACACACTGTCTCTTCATTCATCTGTCTCACACAGACACAAAACATCAGGTGGGTGCATGCCTAGCATACTCTTCTGAATCCCAAATGGCACCCTATGTAGTGCACTACTTTTGACCACAGATCTACACAGCACCTTCTCCAGTGTTAACAATGGTTCCAGTGTGTATATGGTCCCTCTCTTTTAGTGTTGATTTAACACGCTCAGTGTTTATTTAGTTTTACACTGGTTCCAGTATGGGCCCACTCTGTGTTGATTTAACACTCTCAGTATTGATTTAACATTGGAGAATTTACTATGATATGGGCCCTGATCAAAAGTAGTGCACTATATAGGGAATAGGGGGCCATTTGGGATTCATACACTCTTGTTTTAATTGCCTGGCTACTTATTTGGATTCCGACCCATACATCATGTTTGTAGCGTCTTGTTAGCTGTTCTGTTGTATCATGCTAGTCTCTTTATTTCGGTACTGTTGTTGCTGTTGTTCCATTGTTGAATATGCATTCACTAATGAAAATGCTATTCTGTTGTCTTAAATCATGTGCACTGTCTATTCAACAACTGTCTATTCAAGAACTGTGTATAGATTCAATGGTCATGTTAGGATGTGAATTGGATGTTTATTGATTAGTGAAGCCTGACCTGTGTCTATAAATTCCTGTCTGTCATGTGAACTGATTGAGATGGTGGTTGCTTCTAGAGAACGAGAAAAGTCTTAAGGATCTGCCCCTTTTTTTCAATTTTCAACTAAAATCTAAGTGCCTGTAGCTCAGGCCCTGAAGCAAGGATATGCATATTCTTGGTACCCTTTGAAAGGAAACACTTTGAAGTTTGTGGAAATGTGAAAGGAATGTTGGAGAATATAACACAATAGATCTGGGGTGGCAGGAAGCCAAGTGGTTAGAGCGTTGGACTAGTAATTGAAAGGTTGCAAGATTGAATCCCCGAGCTGACAAGGTAAAAATCTGTTGTTCTGCTCCTGAACAAGGCAGTTAACCCACTGTTCCTAGGCCGTCATTGAAATAAGAATTTGTTCTTAACTGACTTGCTAGTAAAATAAAAAAAAATGATACAAAGAAAATTATTTGTATTTTTTGTGTACCGTCATCTTTGAAATGAAAGAGAAAGGCCATCATGTACCCGATGAAATGTAAGGCGCCAAATTCAAAATCCAAAAGTTGAATTATTAAACATTCATCAATATACAAGTGTTGCATAGTCATCAAAAGCTCTGATTCTTGGCAATATCACAGCATTGTCAGATTTCAAAAAGGCTTTACGGCGAAAGCACAACATTTGATTGTTTGAGGATAGCACCTCTCATATTTATGCATTAGCATGAATTCATATCCAGCGCGGGTCACACAAAACACATATAAGAGCAAAAATAAATCACTTACCTTTCGAA